>JAODFY010102611.1:0-11610 GCA_027580055.1 Paracaudina chilensis | reverse complement strand
TTCAAAATACAACTTAGTATCATCCGCAAATTTCTTCACACTGGAAACAACAGAGTTTTCAAGATCATTTATATATGTTATAAATAATAACTCTTGGAAATGCAATCCGGTGATTGGTCCAAGCTGGAAAACAGTATGTTAATATACATGATCACAAGAAAAAGGTACATCTGGGAGGCAACTTCTGACAGACCCACCACCACATCTCATAGTGCCCTTGTGCAGGGCATCTATCTGTTCCTTGATATTCCACTAAAGGCCTCACTACAAACTATATTACATTCCTTGCTGAAGGTTAAAGGAATCTATGTATAAATCATGTTGGCATATTTGTGTGTGTGTACTATGTGAGAGTGACACCTTGCTTGTAATCTGGCTAACTTCAAACTTAGTATGCAGGTCAGCCATATTGAATAGATGAACCCTATTAATATTATAACAGGTCAACTGAGGTTTCATTCTTTTATTCAGGTTTCCCATAGTGAATACAGGGAACCTTCAGTATGTCATCTTGACATAGAGGAGTCAAAATTTATTCAACAACAATTTTCATAAATTTCAATTTGAGGAAGCAAGTAATCACAAAATCTTTTGGATTTCTGATTGAGACCAACTATACATAGGACAAATTAAAATGCCAATATTTTACCAATAAATGTGATGGTTTTTTTTCATTATTTCTTTTTAGAGTCCTAACATCAAGATGGGAACCTTCACCTTGCTGAGATTTGCAGATTAGTAGTGTAGAAAGGGCCTAAAAGAGCCACCTCCCCAAAATAAAGCCATTATTTTATTTCTCCACAATGGACAGTAAAACTTTGTCAGAGTTTGGACGCTCTATCCAAGTACTCAAGAAGTCAAAGGTAAAGCATTTAAAACTGAAATATTTGTATGTTTTTTGTTGAAAATGTATTTAAAGCATTGTTACTTTTATTAGGAATGAATAATAATAAATTAATCTCTCCTTTAATGATTAATGATGAAAAATAAGCACTTGAAAAGAATAATCTACAAAAAAAAAAAAATCTAAAAACAAAAAATCTGCAATAAAAAATAAAAAGGCTGTAGATTCTTGCCTCAAAACATCTTTAAGCCAAATTGAAAATTTATTAACTATTGTTTATCAATCAATTGTATATTCATTGCAATAGGTTTAAATTTGGTGGGTTTTCTTCCTCTACCTTAATATCATACTAATTTTAGATTTCTTCCTTCCTCACTGTAGCTCGCAAAGAGTCCTGAGTTTAACGACATGCTATTGGCCAGTGAAAGATTCCATCGTGATGTCAAACTTGCCTCTTTGACCAGGAAAGATCAGAATCAAACCAGTAAACTCCATGAAGACGGGCAGTTTTTCAGTATCCTGCTGGGTATGTTGATGGAAATTACAAGGTAAGCATTATAATTTTGATCTGGTAACATCTCCATAGCAATGCATAATTTCAAAAACACTTCTTGCTGGTCATTCAGCTGTATTTATATGATATGATCACTCACGATTATCTAAGCCATCTGATAGTCAACAATTCTTACTAGTCTCTGAAGTGTATCGTTCTTTCAACCAGTGTATGAATCACATTTCCAAGGGGGAGGTGAAATCTATTTCACAGAGAATTATTATTAGTTTTCTGCATGCTGGCACAACATCAATATAATTGTTTCATTACTAATTACTGAAGACACTGACAATGAATCCATTCAGTCACAAACTTGGATATGTAAGTTTTGTGTGTTGTGACATCTTGATGTGAAAAATGTACCTTTAACTCAAATTACCAAAATGGTATCTCTTTGAGAAGCATTTGAAAGGATATTGGACATAAACAACTTTGAAAACCTCAAGTACTACCTAATTTAAGGAATATGACATTCGGCTAGTTTGTAATTACTGTATGCAAGAAACAGAATGAGTTTGTGGTCAAATAGTACATCATAGAAGTTTCCAAATGTGTAGGCTATTACCATAGGCATGTAGGTAAATACTGGGGAGGGGGCAGGGGAACATGTCCCTTTTAAATTTCCAAATAATTTTGAGGGGATAACATCGTTTCCCCCACTTTTTGAAAAGTGATCTGTGGTGATGACCTTGCATATTTATTTCCTAAGGTGTCGTGTTATACAAAAACCTGGTATTTCAATCTCAAAAGTTTGTCTAGTTTTGTATATTAAATTTTCTGTGAAAGTAATAATTTCTGTAAAACATTTGATATTATATATAAGCTTTTGGCAAAAATATCAATCATTCGAAAAGATTTTTTTAAAAGCTTACTTTAAGCTTACTTTAACTGTCCAGATTCAACCCATATCTCTATGGTGATGGTCAAGCATCTTGTAATAATTATATAGTCTTGATTGTTTTAAACCAGTCCTATTAATTGTGTACTGTTAATTTTGTCCCTTTTGACCTGTTCATCTTGACAACTGTACACACATGTAGCTTGCTTGTCAAGGCACAGGAAATATTTGCTTTGTGAGCTCTTTAATTATTCAAGACTCACTGCATCGTAGAAAGAGTATAAAGTTCAATCATGTGGTTCATTTGTGTGTGGACCAGTGTTTGCATTTGGCCAGTGGTTCTTAACCGGGAAGGGGTGGTGGGCGGTAATTTTGAGATCTCAGGGGATGGGGGTTTATATTAGCTGCTGGGTCTCATATTTTTGTAATTATTCATTCTAGTTCTGTAAGATTACATGTACTCCAGAGATCTTTTAGATCTAACAACTTAACACTGGTGTCCATACCAGACAACATTTTAGGAGGGGGAAATACCTAGGGTGGCCGAAAATGGTTAAGAAAATTAGAACCACTGTATTAGGCAAGACAACATTATGTTCCACATATATAGGAGAAGGATAAAACAGCAAAAATCATACAGTGGAGGATTATAAGGATTTTAAGATGGTTGTCTATGACAAACATTTACAGAAAGTTAGTAACTCCTAACCAAATCAAGGTCTTCCTTTAAATTCCTACACACAATAAGTGTGTAAGTTTGAGAGAAATTTATGGGATGTCCAAAATTTTGATCTTCTTGTACATAAGTTGTCCTTCTAGACATTTGAAAGTAGAGCTGTATGTTTCTTCATGGACCCATACAACCCAGGACACAATGCATTCTGTCTATTAGTAAACAAAGTAGAGCTGTATGTTTCTTCATGGACCCATACAACCCATGACACAATGCATTCTGTCTATTAGTAAACAAACTGAAACAATATGGTCAAGAGTTTTATTTTAAATTCCAGGTATTTCCAGTCCTTTCAGTTTGCCATCTCCAAGGCCATGCAGCAGATATTCCAATATTTCTTAAACTCCAGAATTGTAGTCCCCATGACAACCAGCAAGCATTTAATGCTCTTGGATAACCGGATGACCATTAAAATCTGTCACTCTGAAGTACTGTAGTAAAATGCTTATATTTTTCAGATCTTCTGGATTAAGACAAAGGGATGGTTTAAGGAAAGTTTATCATTGGTGGCAGCTGAACAAAGATGTTTTACATTGTCAGCCGGTGAGTAATTATTTATAATCACCAGGTTTATTTATATCCACAAATTGAGTCACTTCAACATAAGTTTTGTGATTTTTTTGTAATAAAATGATTTGGAGATTTATATTTCCCAATATTCTAGTGACCATGGATATATTTTAGTCAGCCAGTGATGAACTTTTTATGACTAGTGTTATCCAATACTGAAAAAGTCATCACCGCAATGCATTAAAACAAAAACAAACGGATGATTTGAGGGAAGATTTCCATTGGTGGCAGCTAAGCAAAAAATTGTTACATTGTCAGCCAGTGAGTAATTATTTATGTCCAGGTTTATGCAATCTTCACAAAATAGTCACATCAATATAAGTTTTGGGTCTTTCCAATTACAAGAAATTTAATATAAATCATTTCAATTCAGTCATATAGTCTTGTGGGTTTCACATTATTATTGTAGAAATATCATGTTTTATTTTGTTAAACCACAGCTTGAGGGTCCAGTCATCATAAGAAAATGTTATGGATGATGAATTTCAAAGCTGGGAACAATATTGACACTTGGGGTTGGATGCTTGTGTTTTGCCAGATTATATCAGATAGAATTGATTGGTAAATTCTTTTTCTGTGTATAATTGGTAAATACAAATTTAAATATGTCCATTCTCTGTTGCTATTCTAGCATTTCCAATCTGTGAGCACAGTGCCCAACAAGAGCCCCCCTGAATTGAAGTTTTCTCCCGAGGTGATCAAGCGATACTCCATTCCCCTCCACCAGGGAAGAAGGAAAAACAAACATGTCATATTTGAAGACGTCAAGAATTTTGAAGAAAACAACAACAGAGTTAACGACCAGAATGGATCCACGGGAAGACCAGCTACCGCTCCGACAGTGATGCAAAGGCCCAAAGTAATTTTCTCAATTGTTTAATATCTAATTCAAAGATAAACAGCGGCTCTTAACATTAATATGGTAGAAATTTGTTCCTCTGCATGAGAAACATGGCGGCCAAGAAGCTCATGCAGTAGATTGTGATCACAAATATCTTAGGCATTATGTACTATGTAGCTTTTGAAACTTGAAAATTTTGTTTGTGTCGTTTGAATCTTAATATTACACCCTTGTATACAATTGACATGTATTATACTGTATATTATTATATGTCTATACGGTATTCAATATATTCCAATGCTGAATGAGACCAATTTCCATAGGTGTGAAAAGGTTTTTTGCTGTCTTAGCTTGGAATGCCCAAATTGTAGCTGCCAGGTCTCATTTTAGCATTATAACAAAGTTGAGTTCATCTTATAGGAAAGCCTGGGACATACGTTAGGGACAGGTTAGATGAAATGAGCAATATTTCTCTTTCATTCTCTATCATTGAACATTTTTACCAGAATAGCCCTTTACACCTATATCTTATCTTACATCTTAGTACGTTTGGCTCATTTGCTGTTATGTATGGAGCATTCATCAGGCACATATATCATTGGAAAGGTTTCAATATTCATATAGACCAATAATTCATTTGAGAATGAGAGTTTTCAGCAACATACTGGAAAATTGATGTAGGAAATATCCACAAAGCATGGAATATGAAAAATGAGTATATGAGTATACTCATATGAGTATACTCATACTCATATGAGTATACTCATACTGGAATATGAGTATATGAAAAATGTACACTTTATAAAAAAAAGTTCATGCAAATGGAGGAAGACCATGTGAGAATGATATTACTGTATGTTTAATCTACAGGTTGAGAACACCCTTCCATCAAGTGGACGCAAGAGTTGGCGAGGTCAGCAATACTTTGTGGAGGAGGACTCTGGTCTTACTATCGCCTACATCAATAAACACCTGACACCTAAGAAGTACATGGCTGCCCTGGAGAGGCCAGCAAGTGCATTGGCTGTTGTGAGACAGTATCAACAGTCACTACCGGATGTAAGTCTTATTTTGGGGTTCTTGCAGGGCCTAAATGATCACTTGCTGCCCGAAACACCATTTAGCAATTGTTGATGTACGTACACTTCCGTTTTTGGGGGATTGTTTGGCATCATGATTACTCTGTAGGGACAACTTCCCAAAATTTTGAGAAAAAGAGAAGGTATGGGGATGATTAGATTGGTCTAATAACCAAAAAGTTAGCACATGGCATGTTCTCTAATCAGTATCACATCTACATTCAACCATGCCTTTAATATCTTTTATGAATTCAGTGGGTCAAAGCAGAACAATTGTAAATTGAATTCAATTAGCTATCTACATGATATTTTTATCCAACTTTCATTTATTCACAGAAAAGTTTTGATGATGACTGGCCATCAGATGGTAGGCCATCCCTTTCTGCTCTTCCTGCCTCGGGTGCTTTTCAGAGCAGTGTTGAAGAGCGGGTTGATGCCCCCAGTGAAGAGGCAGGTGCCTTGATTCATCAGGAGCAGAGTTCAAGAGCAGTGATAGATGCTTCTGGTAAAGAGCAGTATTCGAGAGGAGGGACAGATGCCTTAAGCCAGGAGCAGGGTTCAGAGGTCAAACATGATCGAGGTGAAGGAGGGAATATCAATATAGAGACATATCAAGAGGAGGATTCCACACCTGGTAGAGTCAGTACTGTTGCCCGACAGAGCTTTACTGCTGAGGAATATTATGGGGGGGCGGACCCTCCCGATGAGAAGAGGTACTCTTCAACAAAGATCCAAGTCAGCATTCCAGGTAAGTTTGCTGATTCCAATAAGACAGAGTCCACTTGAACATGAACAACTCTCGCCCTGAATATGCTAGAAACTGATATCTGCCAGAAATATGCTAGAGATCAGCTTATTTGCTATTATGTGTGATGAATATTTATATGATGGAAATGTGCTAGAATGGTCAGCTCATTTGTTGTTAGGGCTTTGAACCAAAAACAAATTAATTTTTTAGTTCAATTAATTTTTTTTTCATAAAAAATGGGATGAAAGTAAAATTGTTGAATGTTTTAAATTTAAATGAAAGGAATTTAAAATTTAAGGAACACATCTACCTTACTATAAAAAGTCTTGCAGTATCAGGTTATCTGTAAAAACTCAACAGATTTTTTTTTTTTATTAATTGGCTGTAGAACCTCCCCCCCCCCCCCCCAAAAAAAAAAAATGCATCACCCTCCCTGTGACTTTTTTAAACCCTTGTCTGAGTAAATGAGTATTGTGTGATACAGTTGGCATCAATGACCCCATACCTCTTGAACTTCATATTTTTGTTATTGATTCTTTTGTATATTTTATACTTTTGTTTAGCTGCTGAAAATGAAGATTCATCAGGTGACAGCCAAACCAACATGAGAAAATGGCGTGAATTTCAACATCGTCACAATGGTACCTATAGCAACAGTGGCATGGCAGGTGATGCTGATGGCACTTTTCAGTCTGATGGCATGGTGGTCGAGATGCCAGAGCTGAATACAAATGAAGTAATCACTGAATATGCCAAGAAAGATTCAAGGATTCCACAAGGTATTTTGCATTCTGCTTCAAACTAAGAGGCATTACAATTTTTTTTTAATTGTCAGATAGGATCATATTTTACCAAGGAATGGAATGTACCAACTTGGTTGTGTATATCTTTGTATTATATGTAATTTGTCTTCATTAAGAAATTATACCAGGTTGATCCACATCACATTATACCGATACAAAATATGTTATGTTTGTGCACAGAATTTAGTTAAATACAAAAAAATCTTTATTTTTTTGAGAAATAAACTACAACATTTGATATCTGAGCAATGGGAGAAGATATGAAGATGGGCCAATTGGTGTCTCTTTTATTTCTCTGTCACATATATTTGTTTGTATATGTCATGACCTCTTTAATGTCTTCTCCAGATTAATAATATCTTCAATTCACTTGGCCACACCAATTAAAGGGCTTGCGACTGATACAGCTGAGGCATCATCATCATCATCTTGTTTGGCTCACACAAATATCATCCCCTGTGTTTGTAATATTTCTGAAAAATGTATTGTACAGCCGTTGTTGCTCGAACATGTTTTTTCTATCCCCTGTTCTATATATTCTGGTCTCTATCCTGATAAAACCACAACCAAACAGTGAGAGCATCCTGAAGCCTATCAGTCCTACAGTCTATAGTCTGCCTACTGTGGTGGTTCAACACACTCCATTATCAAGGTGTCATACTGTTTAAGTTATGTTCTAATAAAAATAACACAAGACATTGTTATTTATAGAGACTGTAATTAGTTACATCTTTTTTGTTTTATAATGTCTTGTTCCTCTTCAAAGTGAACTCACTATGGTCATGATCAGACCCTGAATATTTTTAAAAGTCAGTGAGACATTCAGCCAGTAATTATTCACATCTGATTGGTTGATTTAAGGTGTCCTGTTTCTCTTCAGATTCAACACACTATGGTCATAATCAGACCCTTGAAGACTTCTACAAAGTCAGTGATAAGTTCAGTCCGATTTCTAAACCCAAGAAACCATGCATCAAGAGACATTCTTCTGGTCAGTCAAAGAAAATCTCCATGGAGACCTCAGCAGATGTGACTGTAAGGTAAGCTGTTAAACAACTCTCCCCCTGATTATGCTAGAAATCTGCTAGACTGGTCAGCTGTTTTGTTGTTATATATTGCGCTTTGGCCAATCACAGGTTTCTCCAAATTCTGGAGCACGGTGGTAAAATTAATTTTGAGACATGAGCCTCCAATCTATAAATACTATACAATGAGCATGTAAATCAAAGAATTATTTAGTTTGGCCAAGATGGTCTTCTCCTGTTCAAGTCATGCCCCCACTGCCACTTCCTGAATAAAAAATCTGCCCTGAATTTCCCCACACAGAAATATATTCTGTAAAAGTAATCTGATTGCACAGGGGGAAGCAATAATATGGTGTTATGGTCTTATTATAGACATACATGCAGAGGGGGAGGGAGGGGGAAGTGGAGCCACTGAAATGTTTGGGGGCAAAAAACTTTTGTGAGCTGAAATTTCTTCATGGTAACAAATTAGTAGGGGTGAAAGATAACATTTTTTTTGGGGGGGGGGGGCATGCGCCTTGTAGTGTTGCCACTGTGTTTCTGGCGGGTTTTATGTTACAAAATGCAAATTTAATACATTGACTCCATCATGAAGGTTGTAGCCAGTGATTAAAAGAATATATATAATTATATTTAAATTTTAAAATCTTTGTATTTCAAGTACCAATGCATGCATATTCCACCAAATGGCATTATTTGGTGAAACACGTTAATATTAATCTCATTTCATATATTGTTGAAATAGTTTAAACCACAGAACCATCCCATCCCAAGCTGCAAAGCTAGACTCGGTGGTGAATCTTGCAGGGCCCATCAGTGACCAGATGGTGCTTGACAGAGAAAGCCAGGTAAAATGCTAAAAAAGTTCTACATTTGTATTGTTGTGGGAAAATCAGTGAAAAAAATCATGCATCAAGCAAGGAATCACAAAGCCTTTTGGTTTTCTTGTTTATTTGGTTATAGGCAGGTGGGCATTTGTTCCAATAACAACCATTGTTAATGGTGAACTAGTTTTTTCCCCACTACTTCATGAACTTAATTCTTCCCCATTATTTACATAAGTCAGTATTGATTTGTTTCTCATTTACAGCAAGGTCTTCTTGAACCCAGTTTGAGGAATCGACAACCAGCTACTCAAATCCCTTCTCTCAGACCACATACATCCATGGGCCATTCCAGCAGGGCCCATGTTGTGATACCAGACGGGCGGACTCACAGCTCTCCAGTATGTACTCCAAGATCATCTTGGGAGAGGTAACCATTCAAGAATCTGCTCCTTAGATTTACCTTAGTTTAACTGATGGTAAATCGGCAAGAAAGGGGGTTTGTAACAGTGTTGTGTAACCACAGAAATGTGTAGTGGCTTATTAACTGACAATGTCAATCGAATAAACAGCTGAATTGAATGACCAATTCAATTAAATGACTAATTCAGTGACCACTTCAATTGGATGACCAATTCAATTAAATGACTAATTCAGTGACCACTTGAATTGAATGACCAGTTCAATTAAATGACTAATTCTGCATGGTCAAAAATGGAGAGGCGTGAAAGACAACATATTTTTTAGGGGGGGGGGGTGCATGCCCCTCTTAATGTTGCCACCGTGTTTCTGGCATTTTTTAAAATTATAACTATGTTATAATTACTAATGCTAGGCGACTGCAACAAGGGTGACAGTAAGATTCACAACTTATACTACTACGTTAATGAGACCTAGGGCATACCTAGACCATTCACTGGCTACCACAAATCCACTTAGCCGACATTATTACTATCATTCTTACCTTTTGCCCCTGAGCTGTGTAATGCAGTCTCATATGACATTTTGGGAATTGCTACACACATTTGGATCAAATTTAGCGATAGCCTTGCCCACTGTTATATATTCTACTTTGTAACATCGCTAATTGCGATGGCTATAGAGAAACCCAAAACAATTGCCATCGCCAATAACTTTGAGAGAAACAGTTGCGATGATTGCAAAAATGAATGTTAGTGAAATCGGCCCCTAATCTTACCATTGTTCTCATAATCACACAAGAAAAATGTTTCCAGTGTGAATTATAATATATTTCACCGCCTCTCTTTCCAGTGATCATCAGTCAGATTATAACGTCCACTACAAGAGGAAGACCAGACCATTGACCGCTCCTACCCACATTCCACACGCTGTCCAACAGACACCCTCAAGGCCAGAATCAACAAGATACAGGTAAGAATTGCTTTGAAAATATCAGTTCTCTGAGAATCCAACTGGACATAATAGTTGTTTACTCAGTATAGGAACGTTAGAAAGCAAGTAATACTAAGTGGTTTGGAGATATTTAGTCTTTCAAGTGAGTGTTTTTAGTGACAACAATTAATATCTCATCCTTTTCATTTTACAGTTTAGTGACATTGAATAATACATAGTCGTTGGTGATATGTTTTAGTGGCAAAGAAAAATATTTAGTTCTTCAAATGAGTGGTTTAGTGACAGAATAATATAGTCCAGATGTCAATGGTCATTTGAGGTCAGCATGGGGGAAATGGTGAAAACTAACGGTGATGGTGAAGGCTAACTGAATGGGGGAAACTTGGATGAATCTCATACTTAGTATTTTAGTTGGCTGTACTGATCATAAACCGGAAATTAAACCTTTAAAATGAGGCTAACTGAATATGGGGGTTACTTGAATGAATCTCATGCTTGGTATTTAAGTTGACTGTACTGATCATAAACCTGACAACCTTGCAATCAGGTTAACTTAAAAGGGAAACATGCTTGGTGAGTTCATTTCTGGATTTTAGGGGTAAAACACAGCAACCTTATTTGTAGTCAGGCTAATTCATGCACTGTAGGACTGTTGGATGTCTCATAGGACCAGTGGCGTGCGCAAAGGGGGGCCGTGGGGGCCGATGGCCCCCCCACCTTTGTGGTCAGTCGGGGGAAATCACTCGGGGGATTTAAAAAAGTGCATGGAGGAGAGAAAATAGAAAGAGCTAAGGATTTAATTATTTGAGACCGTTGATTATTCTTCAACTATAATGTTGCTGTTCTCTAGCTCTAATCCCTCTCAATGGTAAAACATGTTTTACAGTGGGCAAAAATTTCCTCTGCGCGCGTGTATATTTGTATTCGGCATCATCATCAGAATTGTTCACTTTGGAGTAAATAGCTGCCATTTTGGATTAAGCCGCAATTTTCGTCCCCCTTACTTGGCAATTGGCCCTGCGCTTAGTATGTGTCCTTCCATAACGCTTTACAGAAAAATTAAGTCCCACCCAACAGAAATCCAGTCGGGGCATTTGATGTTTGACCCCCTCCTACCTATGAAATCCTGCGCACTCCACTAGGGCGAAAACATTTTTACCAAACTACAAGTTCATTCAAGAGATCTCAAAATCAAGGAGGTTTTCAAGTTATTTGCAAGGTCTGGAAAGTGTCATTTCAGGCGAGGATGTATATTTAGCAATTTTTTGCGCTACGCGTCAAACAATGGTGGTGCTCCGCTTAGATGATGTCACGCATGTTGACTTTTCAACCTCCGCCCGCCAGGTTTGCGGAGCTTCCTACGTCTATGGTCCTTTGC
>JAODFY010102500.1:0-11614 GCA_027580055.1 Paracaudina chilensis | reverse complement strand
GAGACGTCTCCCAAATAACCATGTCTCCCAAATAACAATAGAAGCTGTCTCCCAAAGGTCATATTTAGCTGTATATATAAACATAAACATATACACATATATATAATTTATATTAGCCATTGAAAGAGCCTAAAAAGAACAAGCGCCAAAATACAACAATAAGAAGAAAATCAGTAAAGAAATCAGTAAAGCCAAAATAATGGCAAAATGTCAGTGTACCTGGAGTATTTTTAAATTGACCTGATGGTCTAATGGATCAAGAGGTGTTATAGCTGTATCTGCTAAGGCTGTTGATGAACCAGCTAAGCTTTCCTGTTTACAAATGAGGGTAAATATGATGGTAAATAACAACAAGCGTAAACAATGGGTATACAGATTGTGATAATTCTCATTCCTTCAGTAGGTCCCAACACTTGAACCATTATAAACACTAGTATTTGATAATGTTAATGATACATTGATTGCTACTGCAGGGCCGTAGCTAGGGGGTGTGGGGGTATGACACCCCCACCCCCCTCCCTGGCAGGTAGGGCAGTCGGCACATGGCGGGCAGTCGGCCCAAAAAAAAGGGAGAAAAAGGGAGAGAGAGGAGGAGATGCCATACACATAGGCGTACGATGCAGGGGCAGACTTCCCCCACAATTTCCAGTGGACTCGAGATTCTGGCAGGCGTCACGAAAATTTCGGGCAGCCTTTTCTTGTAGAAATTTTCTGCCGGTTTTTAATACAGTTTGCAGTAGGCTGTAGTGTGCCCGAATTTATCTTGAAATTTGCCTGAAAAATCAATTGACAGCATTTAGTGTTATAATTTTCCTGACGTCAAGAAATATCAAGAAAATTTCGGGAACTCTATAAAAGCACAACTTGTAAACTTGCCCGATTTTTATTTATTTATTTTTGATGGGGGGGGGGGGGAATTCGGCCCAAAAATTCAATGAGAGGCATCAATTTTCCTGCCTGTTATGATGTTATGTGATAATGAGGCAGGATTCGGGGTTGAAATCGGAGAGGAGCCACATAAATTTCGGGCAGCATTGGAAGCAGAAATTTTGCATGCTGTTTTAATAGGGCCTATGCCGCAGTAGTAACGAACCCGGATCTCTCTCGACATTTTGCCAGGGGAAAAAATAAAAATGAAGTTGAAAGCATTTTCTATTATACTTTTGTGGCATAATTTATTATAATTTCGAGCCTGCGAATTGCCGTTTCCTGCAATCTGAGAGGTATAGTTCTTTGTGAAAAAAATTCGGCACGCTCCGCGCCAGCCTATGGTGGCGCTCCGCTTACATAGTATTTCTGGCAGATATATACAAAAATCCTCTGTACCACACGACATGATCATGATATTAACAGAGGTCCATGGTCGCTAGCATTTTGTTTGGGATTTTTTAGAAAGAAATCAATACAAACCCATGGAGTGCTACTCACGAACGAGAGGGGCAGCACAATTGAGAAAGCTATTTTCAGTTTATCAGTTTTTCACTCGATCTGGCCGGTACTTTTTTTTCTAGATTTGGCCAGTAGAGCTAGGAAAAAAGTGCTCAGCTCTGTTGCAGTGAAATTTTAGTTCATCGTACGCACGCCAATTTTCTGATGAATTGCCAAATCGTATGCATTGTGGCATTGAAGAACAGTCGCGGGCATTTTCGTAAAAAAAATAAAAATTCCAACACTACGCGCCCACCCATGGTGGGGCTCCGCTAAGATAGTCGTTATTGCCTAAGCTCGTTTTGGGTAGTCGGCAAAATGGAACTCGCACCCCCTACAATAAGTTGTCTAGCTACGCCCCTGGCCCCTGACTCTCGCGCCTAAAACAGGGAAAGATACACCAAATATGAGCTTATTTAACCCAAGTCGTATTTAATTCCTGCTATAGGCAAAAGCAGTGGTTTTTAATTTATCAATGCTATATTTGATTGCATCAATATATGCTAGTTATTGACACAATAAAATATGTTGACTATATGTGCATGATACATGTGAATCCAAAGCAGTTTGATAATGTGACATCATATGACCCCCAAATGACTAAATGTTGACCATATGTACCAAGATTCATGTGAATCAATGTTTAGTAATTTGACCTCAATTGACCCCTGATGACCACCAAATGACCCCCCAAATTTTCGGCACTAAATTTTGACCAAATGTACCACGTTTCATGTGAATCAAACAATGTTTAGTAATTTTACCTCAATTGACCCCTGATGAACACCAAATTACCCCCCAAATTTTCGGTACTTAATGTTGTCCATATGTACCACGACTCATGTGAATCAAACAATGTTGAATAATTTGACCTCAATTGACCCCAGATGACCTCTAAATGACCTTCCAAAATTTTCGGCAATAAATGTTGACCATATGTACCAAGTTTCATGTGAATCAAACAATGTTTAGTAATTTGAACTCAAATGACCATGATGACCTCCAAATGACCTTCAAAATTTTCGGCACTAAATGTTGACCATATGTACCAAGTTTTATGTCAATCAAACAATGTTTAGTGATTTGACCTCAATTGTCCCCTGTTGACCTCCAAATGACAATCCATTTTTTTCTGATATCCCATCTTCTGATATAAATGTTTGAATTTTGGTCAAGATACACATTTTGCCAAGTTTGAAAATAATCATTCATACGGTTTTGTAAGCTATGCTGAATAATACATTTTTTACCAAAACTTTAACAAAAATATGTTTTTCATCACAATATTAATTTTGTGATCAAGTGATCAAGATTGATCTATTTTCGTTTGAGCTTAATCGTTCATACAGTTTTGTAGTTAATCTCAAAAAACATTTTTGTCCAAAAAATGGACAAAAAAAAGATAGATATTCCGCTGTGACAGTATATTTTGACCCCCGGGAATTTTGACCCCCGGTCATAAATTCCTAGGAAATTATGACCCCCAGTCAAAATTCCCTGCAAAATTTACTACAGTGAAGTAATGCGGGTAAATTTTTCCTAGGCCTATGCAAATTGAATATGACTGTCTGGTTAGCTAGTATATTCGTTCCCCCTATGATGTTATGTACCATTTAATTCATAATATGCCGTTTTGATTGGACAATTGCTACCACGTGACTCTATCTGGGTTTGGTATGACAAACGAAAATCAATGGCTTTTGCAAAGGAAGTCGATATACGTCTTGCATAAAAATTACCCCACAGATTTCAATAAGCTAGAACTAACAGTAACTAACAATAAAAAATCGAAGGAAAATCATGCAGTTTAATAACAGCGACGATGACAAATACCGTTCTCTTCCACGATTGAAGAGAGGTTTTACCAGAAAGAAGTGATCAACAAATAAAAGCTGGTCAGCTACACGATGGTTTGTGTGGTGAGTGTCGGTACGCTATATAGGCATATCCTGGCCTAGGCTACCCTTACGTTGAATTTTATACTATATCTCTATTGTATATATATATAAACTATACAATTCAACGTAAGGGTTGCCTGTGGCCTAGGCAAGGCTAGTAGCTGAACGCTACTGTACGTACATTACGCATATTGCAAATGTTTCACACTACAGTAGCTGACATGTGTGTACAAAAACCACCCAATTAGCCGGTCCAAATCTAGCCGTAATCATCACGATCGCAAAATATCACATTTACTTACCAAACTTGGCACAAAATGCTTACTTATGTTAAGTTTTGCATGGTCATATTTATTTTAAATATACAGTGCGGCAAAGTACCAAGTCTTCGTGCAAGTGTATGGGTCTAGCCACAGGCGATCCTAACGTATTAATATAGGATATGCCTATATGATGTACATTGACATCTTATGCCTATATCACATATCCAGCAGCGACTGTAGAATGAAGACTTTTAAATTTGAGGCAGCCAGGAATCACAAAAGTAACAAAACCACTTGGTTTTCTTGTTAATCCAATGTGGACACCCATGGGTAAAACCACTGATGCTATACATAAAAGTTATGTCTTTTGATGCCCCATAGGGGGCGGGGGCTGATTCCCCGACTGTGGTGCAACCGTGATTCGGCTTCTTTTTTTCTTTTTCTTATACCCCCACACAGAGTGAGCATGCCTCCCCTCTCTCTTCGATCACAACACTGCCCAAAACGCCATTAATTTTATATTTATATCAGGTCCATTGTTAAGACTTGTTGGTTTGTGTGATGCTTTATATTATGAGCATACTAAGAAAATCTTTACTATAAATGAGTATGCCCCCTCCCTGCTCCGTCTCATCGCACACAACTACCCAGAACGCCATTCAGTTTGTGTTTCTAACACTAAATGAACTAGTCTTTGTATAAGGCTATACTATAAAGATACCAAAAAAGTATATATTTCAATTAGAATACTCTAATCCTCCATTTTGTTTGATTCACCAATTCAAAACAAGATAAATAATCCTGAACAAATTGTGAGAAAACCCTATGCTTCACCGAATAATAGTAAGCCTACGAACGCTTCATACAATATATTTTATCATAGGAAATTATGACCCCCCGGGGTCATAATTTCGTGCAGGGAGTCGATATTTTTTGACCGGGGCTCAAAATTTCCTAGGAAATGATGACCGGGGGGTCAAAATTTCCGGGGGGTCAAAATATACTGTCACACCACCAATTCTTCCACATTTTTATTATCTTAATGAATTTGTTCACATGTGATGCTAGCTTATGTCCTTGCTTACTGGTATATGTAGTTAATCGGCCATAATATGTTTGTCTTATGTCCAAATAACTGTATTTTCCCTCAAAATTGATATTTGATAAAAAATACTTATTTTTCTCCAAAAAATTCTCCAAAGATTTTGTACATAAGAAAGCTTTTTGTCACATTTTACCTCTCCACCAAATTTGAAAGAAATCCGTCATTCGGTTTTTGAGATATATCCGAAAAACCATAAAAAATCTGACACATACACACACAGGTGGGTTTTACACTATAGTCCAGGAAAGATAATGGATTTTTTGGCTAACAAAGGATTTTCTTCACAATGCATTTCTGTGAAGTACCCAGAATGACATATTAAAAGTCCTAGTAAATCTGAGCTGCGGAAATATGCCTAATTTGCATTAATTAAAAATGGCCACCATTCTAAATTCTAAATAGCCTATAATTCGAGATTTGAGGCTCGTAGAAGAAAAATTTCGGTGTCTCTACCTAAGATTAGGGTCTATGAACATAGTAATAACGATGTCAGATAATGATGTCAGATGATTTATTTGAAGCTAATTTGCATAAATTCAAAATGGCTGCCATTTTATTAATCGACTTTTCCAACATACAAGACACTAAAAAATTCCACAATGGAAAATACAGACATACCAGATCACAAACCTGAGCAGTTCATTCAGTATGCTGCGGATAATGTGGACCACAACGTTTGCACTGTTGATGGATCGGGTACCTTTCGTGGGATGGGTTTAATCGCGTCCAAAACCCCAGAGACCAGAATTTACAAGGCTGTGTCAAGAACAACAGTGACTGCCGAAGATACCAATAGTGGTGGGGATATCAACATTCAGTATTTGAAGCCATCTCCTCCAGTGAAGCCATTTTTTTATCAATATATCAAAGAATTGATTATATTGGACCCAACAACCAATATTGATGTTCTGTGGAAAGCGTCATTGCTTCTTTGCTCCACACAGCCGTCTTGGTCTGGGATGATATAAATGGTGAATAAAAGCAACCATCCTGGAGAATCATCAGGTGTGTTCTTACCAATGATTGACCTAAAGCCCAGTGATCCATCCTGTGTTCTCAACGCTACAGTGAACAGGCCAAAACGGTATGATGGCACTCCTGATGTAACCTTTGATCAACCATTGTGATGGGAGGCCCTTTCCATCATTAGATATCAGCCATGTGACAGCGATCTGCACAGAGTAGTCCTCAGGCTTGTTGGCCTCCACCCAGAGATGAGCTTCTTGGGATCCATATGACATTTTATGAAGGGTTTAGAACTCTATGAGCTTCTTGAAGTGGTGTATGCTAGTAATGCAGTGAGTCACATGTTAACTGGAAAGATGATATCGCGCATTTGCTTGTTGACGCTGCTTTGAACACAATATTAATAGAATTGACAATTGAAGGGAATCAATTCCCAGTTACTGAAGGGCTCCCAGCTCAGAATTTGACGAATGAAGATCATCACCTGCCGGTTGAAGCGGGAGTCCTGAATGTAATAAATGATGAGGAGATTCAATCCTCAGCTGAAGTAGCTAGATGTGACAGCCACAGATACGTTCAGCCGGAAACTGTCAGAAAATAGATATTGCTGATGCACAGCAGCTGTACTGATGTCAGGAACAACGATTTAATTTGTTCACCAGATGTCATCAGTCGCATTGGGAAACAGATCAAGGCCAAGAAAGGAAGCATGACATCGAGGATGGCAAAACTATGGTTACAATAAATGTCTATGATTTATATTCTTCGTAAGTTTCTGAAAGCTGAGAGGACGGGCAAATGGATCTTGCATTTATAAGCTCTTCATGATATGCTACCATATTCTGTTGCTTCTGGGCATCATCTTTACTACACCAAGAGTACCTACATATACTTACAGATGATGCGGGACTTGCCAACGACTCATCCAGAAGTCTTAACAATGTTTATGGAACGTTATTATGTGGTTAGAACGAGTGATCCCTTCTGGACGGGTTTATCCACATACTTGGTAATTGAGCAGGTCCTTTTGAGGAGAGTGAATACTAGTGGAGGTTTGACAAGAAGAACCGATATGTCCGAAACCCAACGGTGTGTGTAGCTCCTGTCTATCCCGGCCCGAGCTGGAGTTACAGAGGCGATGCAGTCCACCACTAGTGCGCAGCACATAGACAACAGTAATACAAGGCAGAGCAGAGATGTCAGCGATACACTATCATTAATCCACCATTAACGAATTCGTAGCCCTTTCAATCAAGAATCGTCACTTCGTAGTATCGTAAGTGGTCTTACAGCAGAATCAAGGATTAATGTAGATCAATCAAGAGAAAATACAAGACTCTATGGTGGGCAGAGATGTAGAGGATTTTACATTCAAGAAGAAGGCCCAGTCTGGGAACAAGAACACAAGTCAGGATACAAAATGACTCTTTCCAAGTTGACCCACGGCCACTGTTTCAGAGATTGATAGCTATTGGCAGGAAACTTCCAATTGATGAAGAACAAGAAATCGTCAGATAAGAGCCCTGTAGTTTCCCTCCTGCTCTGTTCGAGTCATCATGCCTCCCTCTACAAGCTAATAAAGCAGCCTTAGCAGATGCACAGATTAAACAGGAACATCCTCTTCCTAGTAACAATGTGCATCGCATATTTTATGGTGGTGCTCTTCAGCACCGAATTACATGGCCAAGTGCAACTACGTACATAAAGGTTTGCACGATGTATTTATGTACGTCTTGAAAAATATTTCAACTCCAAAGATACCACACATCTTCGATGGTGTGGAGGAGCACAAGGTTTAACAGAACAGTTTAATGAAGGCATGGTGATAAAGTACAGGTGATGCAGATCTCTTGATGGTGAAGACGGCAGTGGAGTCTGGGCGATCAACTCAGACCCTTCTTGTAGATAATGACACCGATCTGCTGCAGCTTCTCATTTACCACGCCGAGATGAGTGGTGAAAGCATACACCTTGCACCCGAACCAAAGGCAAATGTAAAACAAAGGAGAGTTTGGGACATTAAAAAGTTAAAAACCACTGTAGGTTCCATGGTGTGACGTAAAATGTTGTTTGTCCATACCATACTGGGTTGCGACACCACTTCACGTGTATTCGGTCTAGGCAAAGGACTTGCCCTAAAGAAACTAAAGACCGATTCCAACTTTTATGCTCAGGCTGAATTGTTCAAAAATTAAATCCCGATATGAAATCATCAAAGCTGGAGAGAACGTCTTGATTTCACTCTACATAAGGGTTGTCCAAATGAGAGCCTGGACCAACTGAGACACTGACGATTTTATTCCAAGGTAGCATCTAGCCCCGTTCGTGTAGAGAGTACTCAATGGGGAATATGTCCCAATAATCAGTGATCGACAGAAGGCACCAAAGAACTGTTGGAGGTCATCAAATGTGGATGTAAGACAGACTGTTCGACGCTTAGTTGTAGCTGCAAGGACTCTGGGACTGCATAAGTGCACAGTATGCCTTGCATGCCACGGTATTGTATGTGCAAATTCCGCACGGCTGGAAATTGATATTGAAGCAAAAGACTGTGATTCTCATACTTTGGAATGATATGGAATATTTCCACACATAAACTTGTGTGACTATAGTTTGCATTTCAAATATGTTGGATAGTTAGATAAACATAAACACTAATATCCCTGGCTTGCGGGTTTCACATAAAAATACGGCTGTGCATAGAAACATAATATTACAGGCATTATAGAAAATTTAGGAGAACTAACACACGGTGGGAAAATCGAATATTATGCTATCAAACCTGTCATAATGTTATAGTTTTGCACCTCGCAACAGGTCATCGATATGATATCTTTTGTTTTGTTTTAGGATTTATCTTAGTCTAAGTGGACTGTGTGCAGTATGGGAGCCATTATGTGTTTATGCATATTGAGGGTCAACGCCTAAATTTCTTTGCTTTTTTTCGATAGCAATATTGTATTTATTGGCCCCATTTTTCTAAGTATCTCAGGTTTCGATATAAGGACAAAGCTCATGGAAATGGCGGCCATGTTGAATTTATGCAAATTTGGTTTGAACTGAACATCCGATGTTATCAATACTCCTGTATATGTGTTCAAAGACCTTGATAACATGGGTTAAGGTACCAAAGTTATTCTTATACGAGTCTTGGATCTCGAAATGTGGAATAACATAGAATCAGAATGGCGGCCATTTTGGATTTATGAACATTATGTTCGATCCGAACTTTCTATGTTATTATTACTGATATATTTGTGTTAATAGACTTTGAAAACCTGAGTGTAGACACCGAAATTATTCTTCTACGAGTATCTATTCTTGATATATGGACCCAACTCCATCAGAATGGCACCCATTTTGAATTTATGCAAATAAGGCATATTTCCGCAACTCGAATTTGCTCGGACTTTTAGTATGTCATTCGAGGTACCTAAAAGAAATGCATTGTGCAAAACCTTTGTTAGCAATTAGTTCAAGGTCAAACCCTAATTTTCCTGGACTACTATGTCCGAGGACTCCATTGTAATTTCCTTTGTCCGCGCCCTAACCTGACAATACCCTAACCATTGTTCGAACATCCGAGGACCTTTTGTTCCTATTGAATTCGTCTTCCGAGGACTTGGAATTCTTTTGTTCAAGTCCTCGGACCTGCTACAAAACACGTCCACACTTGCACACAAAAGTGTGCACACACAGACATGCCGTGTTTTGGGTGTACTCCCTTACTAGACCCCCTGGTACCCATAGACACTTCACCTTAGGATACCCCTTGATGGTCGATACTCACCCACCCGACCATTTAAATGGCAATCTTTCAACCAAATCAGTTACAATATCTCCCCTAATAAAGTGAGATAATAAAGTGAGTATATTGAATATAATTGAAACATTTTGTTAAGCGATCACTGCAGTCCAACTGTGATTTTCAAATTACTCGATGATAAACTAGAAGCAGTTTAGATGTTTGGTCAGTCTTTTGCAAGTTTTGGAAAACCAATGGCGTCTTGAGGTTTTTAGCTCCAAATTGCTGTTAGTTGTTTCAGCATCAGGGTGGCGCCAGTAGGACAGGGATTACACCCGCACTGTCTCAGACTCGGGGTGTGATGATATACATATATCCATTATGCTATCGCTAGTAACATTCTATTAAGATCATTGGGAGGGTAACGTTAATAGTTTACGGCCATTTAAGCATTTTGAGGTATTATTAAGTCACCATTATAGTAAATACAAGCAACTCCATTTTATACATTGTATAAATTGATGTCTTGCCAAATCCTTGTTGTAATTACGTCATGGTGGTCATTCTGAAGGTCTGAGAGAATGTTTTTCGTTCTATTATCCTAATGCAGTTTCCGACACTACCAGCGGAATTCGATGCGTTACACATTTGTATAGGCTGAATACGACCGGTGGTGTAACGTCCTTCTTTAACGTATAGCGTCATAGCGTTCCTAACTTAAGTACATTTTGAGGGTTAGGCTGAAAAAAACATTAAATAAAAAAAAATATATCAAATTGTTTTTGCGTATCGGTGTTCTTGATTTAATTACGGTAATCGTTATTTATTAGTTGCATAAATACTCTGTTCGCTGTTATCGTATTTTATGTATATGTATATATGGTGTATATATTTAGTGTACATAATTGTTTTAGATATAGTTCTAACGACCTCATAGTTTTGGATCTTTATAAGTAAGCCGACCGAGATAATTCTGAAATCGATTAATGTTGTTGCATGATTGTCGAAACCTGAAAGGAAATTTCAAGAAAGAAAATCACTTGTTATTTCTGAATATTTCTCCACATTTTCATTACATGAAACAAAAATTAATATCTGTTGTATGCATTCTCCACTCCACCGTGTTATTAACTATGAATTTGAAATTTAAATTAGTATTTTTATATCATATAAATTTATTAGGCATACCATGGCCATTTTTTTCTTTGACAGAGTAAGTTTTGCCGAGGCAAATTTGTGCCGCCATTAAATTTGCGAGAAATTTATTGAAACTTGTAATTAATAGTAACTTTAATGATATGTCACTCATATTACAATACGTACGATTTTGTGACCCCTTCCGAATAAAGTAAAACGCGATAAACCATTCTTATGGAACGATATATTTAAGAATGATTAAGATTTATCGGAAATAAAAACAACAAATTCTGGTTATTTGTTTTAGTCGTTTACAAACGCATACGAATTGTCATTTTGGTACTACCATCTTTAAAATGTTTCCAATGATTTCTTTTTATTTAACTTCAGAGTTAGCAAATTTATCTCTCATTATCAACATTGGAAAGGAGAATGTTACCGCAGATGTCTACGTGGCTAGAAATCAAGAGATCCTTGCTACTTGCGTTGTAGAGGGAGCTCAGCTAAAACCTTCAATTACCTGGCGGTTCGGTACATATGATGGCCTCACTGATGAAGAAAGTACAATAAAGAAAAATGGGACATTTGATACGATTTCTACGATCAGATATACCATACAAGGAGATACCAAAGGTGACCAACAGCTTTCCTGCATTGTTGGATTTGAGAACACCAGTGTCACGGAGAAAATTGACAGAACAATTCATCTTCTTGGTAAAAAGGAGTAATTTTTCTTGTTACCCTTATCATAACACTTAATTAAGCAGAATCACTGCAAGTAATATGTTTTCTTTATATGCATTTCGTCAAGTTGAAATCACAAACTTAACACCAGCTTCAGCGCCGTAGCCAGGAAATGTATCCAAATACGCGAAATTTTCTCAATTTTTTTTAGGGGCGATAATTTTTCTAGGGAGGCGCCATCCTACTAGCTATAAGATCCCTCTGACTACATGCCCACCAAGATTCCGCTATATTTTATTTTTGCAAAAGCTTTTCACTTTCAAAAGTAGTATAATATTTGCTATTCAATGTATTAGTTGTTTGTGTCCCATTTGCGATACCCATTGGA
>JAODFY010102389.1:0-11615 GCA_027580055.1 Paracaudina chilensis | reverse complement strand
AGCACTTTTTATAGCTACACATAGCTACACATATAGCTACACATATAGCTACACATTATAGCTACACATTGTCAAATCAAATCACAAACTGTTTTATAAAATAGAATTTACCCAGTTTTAAAATCTTTTGGTTTCACATCTTAGGATAGTTTAGGATAGCTTAGGATAGTTTAGAATAAATATCCTTCTAAATAGAAGGAAGATTAAATTGCTGGGGGCAGCGATTTTTCCCGGGGGAAGGGTCTTTTCTTTTCCCCACCACCCAAAAAACCAAAAGGTGAAAGCACTTATTTCAACAATAAAATGAAACAGCTAGCAACCCATAAAAACAAAATGCGAGACAATGAATTTAAAAACAGAATATTAGTGAGATGCATGTCATTTAAAATTACAAAGGAAATGATAAGAGGACAGACTGCACTTAATTTCAGCAACACTTTACTTTCTGTTCTACGATATTGTATGTCTACAAACTGAGGTCTAGGACATGTGCAGCTGTACAGCAGTGCAAACTTACACCTCTGCCCAAAACAAATCAAGATTTGCAACTTGAAAATATCTAATTCAACTCCAGCGATGGACAAATTTTTGTAGTCATATTTCTGGTTCTATTCATGACCATTCTTTGGACCATTTCATTGGAGAAGTTCGTAAACATGTATCTGTTTGTTACTTCAATCTGTCTTCCGCTTGTTGTTTCATCATCTCTGGCAGAAACACAGTGCAATTATCCCTTCTGTAGAGACGGGCCTACCGAAAACTCGACACAATGTTACGTTCTCGTAGGGTGTAGTATGACCTTCCCCGCTGTTCACTTTGTTAAAAGACGCATACATTTTATTAGAGTAGAAATGATCCTTGATGATGTGACAAACGAGGGAGCTTATCAATCTAGTCCAGAAATCACATACAGCGGAGAATTCTTTTACAAAGCCAACCACACTTTCGACCGTTACATGTTCCGACTAAATCCTTGCGAGTCGGATATAAACAGATGGCACTATTCATGCCTTTTCTTATTTTCAATCAGTGCTGTGAGACGAGAGGATACTGGAATTTACAGAATATCAACCTTCGATGAATGGGAAAAGGAAGCACCATCATTTTTTAAGCATGCTTTCCATCTTAACACATTTTATGCACCGGCAGCATCTCCTGAATGCCGCATTAGAGATGTATCGGACACTGACCCATCCGTCAACTGCAGCTGGCTTTTGTCGTGCTCCCTCCAACTTGACGATGCCTATCCTCCCTTAGAAATGAAAATTATTTCATCTGGGAGAAATATTCCTCCAGAAAAAACGACCATCAATCGAGGTGTCACGACAGTCTATGCATTTTTCAAATTGTGCAATTACACTTCTTCACAGTTAAACTGTGAAGTGACTCAAAGACCACTAGACTTTCCTTCGTTCAGCGGATACTACAAAACATGTGAATTTAATAGTCCAGAATCTCTTGACCAGAAAGGTATTTATAGTAAAATATGTACATGTAAAACATAGTTTTAGAACAGTAATAATATTATCTGATATGACCAAATAGCATTTGGTATTTACTATACAATGTAGAACAGATTGTGAAAATATTATCCGATATGACCACATAGAGTTTGGTAGTAAGATACAATGTAAAACAGATTTAGAACAGACTGTAATAATATTATACGATATGACCACATAACATTTGGTAATACTATATAATAATTAAAATATACAACACATGTTGTTCACTTCTTATGTATAGGAAACTGCATGATAGGCAGAAAACCCAGCCTGAGCAAACTTTCACATTTTCCAACTAAACCAAGAGTTGCCAGTCTAATATTTTTCTTTACCACATACATAAATTTTTAACACTATAAAAGACCGATAACTAAAAATTATGAAACTGAAATAGAAGGATTCAGTTAAAAATAAAAAGGTAACATGATTAAGCTCAGGAAATATTCATCGATGCCAGACTTTTACTGCCTGTTTGGTCAAATCCTTTTTGTCCAATTATTGGTCAGAAAAGCTTACTTAAATGAAAAAATGTCTATTCTAATAAACTTCTCCATGAGAAGTGATTTTTTTCTGTTTTCTGACAATGAAAATTACTCCAAAATGACAGAAAATTAATCCTCTTATTTATTTGTAACATTTTTAAAATTATTCCTTTAAAGGAATCATAGCTTAATTTTTAGAAATTAATAAAGGAAAATTATTTTTTCATAAAAATTTTTTAAGCAGTGATGAGATATAGCCACCCATGTAAGCCTTGTTGTTCAAAATCTTATCCATCTTAAAAGTTTTTCTGTCATGAGAATAATGTGACACTAGTTAATAAATAATACTAGTTAGTAATAATAAATGGCCATAATGTCCAAAATAACTAAAATAAAAAATAAATCAGACATAACAATCTGTTTCTTGTTTGAAGTTGTGTGCTCATTTGTCACTAGCATCAGCTCGGACAAATGTAAGTATATAGTTTTAAGATCAAATGATCAAATTTGATTACAGCTGTTAATATTTATTTAGTATAGTTCATCAGAGTTAATTAGCTTTTAAAAAGAATATTATAACATGTAATTTTCATAAATACTTGAAATTTTACTTGAATATTTATATTAATTATAAAAAGTTATTTGGTACCATTAAACTGCTCTCAATATCTCTCCCTCATGACAAATAAAATGGAGCCAGACAGAGTAGTCAAACATTACAAAATTGCATGGAAAAACAAATCACCAATCATTTTAATGTTCACATGTGACATAAAACATGTTGCCAGATGCAATAGTTAAAATACATGTATAATAAATATGTCATTAAAACTAAAATTTAAATTGGTTTACAAAAAAAAAACATTTTGATTTAAAAAACAACAAAATACTATACAATGATCCCATGAGCAGAGATATAGCACTGTTGCCATGGCAACACAAGGATTTTAGTTCTATCTTTGTGGAGCCACGGTGAGCCACCTTTAGAGGGAAGAATCATATTATTTGGAGAGAGTCTGTAAAGAGGTTAGGCCAGATAATGAATGAGGAGAGTGCCAAGATGTTACAAAGCTTACACAGTGTGACTTTCACTATAATGTTTTAGAAGATTTCTGTCATATTTCGGGAGAGGGTTCCTTCCCTGGTGGGATGCAAGTAGCAAAACCTACCAAATTTCAATTGGCTCAGTTTAACACTTTTGAATAACTATGAATGAACACACCCCTGTTCTAGGAAATTTAAATGCAGCTATAAACACCTCAGTGAGAACATTTTCTAACATGTTCATTAAATGAGGAATCTGTGAGTTTTTGGTGTCACCTTTCATGTGAGTTCACTACTTGCAACCCCACCTTTAATTTGAGTGGCTTCCTAACTGATGCAACACAGTGGGAGAGAATAAGAAGAGCCTTACCAGTAAAGAATGCTTGTTCAGGACACGAGCAGTTGACGGTTGTTGTGTTGTCTGCTCCAGGCTCCGCCCTGTCCACACCAGAAGTACAATAATAACCTATAGGAAGAAAACAGTAAAGCTACATTTACACTTATTCGGCAATGGTAACATGAAGTGATTTAACAATTAGACCTATGCAGTGCCCATCTAACCACAGCTAATCCTTTAGGTAAACACACAGTCCCCTGGGAGGTGTGAACTGCTTGCAAAGCCAATTAAAGTCTATCTACATAATTCACTCATGCATGTAACACTGAGGAGTGAGTGTTTATAATTTGGAAGTAGTACCAGTTAAAAGTTTATGTTTGGTTGTCATGACATCACACTTCCATGAACATGTAAATGCAAAACCACAAACTGGCAGGCAAGGTCACTGTACCAATCCCAGATGGGAACTGCCTTTAACTGGGGCTGTAATGGTTGATGATAGTAAAACATGAAATTCATACAGGTTTTGCCAGTCAGATAATTCATTTACTAAGAAATTGATTGATTACACTTCACTGGGGCAAAGGGGGTGGGTGCACAGATAACTGGGGCATCCTAGGACACGACCCTTGTCCTAATATAGTCAGCTGAAAAATTGGGTCTCAGCTGCTGGTTGGTGATACTTTACGTTTAAATTCTCGTTGACGGTGTTTAAAGACTAGCATAAAACAGATTCCTCATTTTTTGTGTTTTTTTTTCAATTTAGGTAGGAATTACCAAAGTCTTTTTACCTGCAGAACAGTTCCCTGTTGGAGCAGTGAGGTGGGTCCCCTGGCAGTACATCCCTGGGTCACATGACAGGCATTCGGAGCTCAACCTTAACCCCTCAGCGGGGCTGTAGGTCCCTGCGGGGCATGGCTGCCAGTCAAGTCCAATACCTGTCCAAATATAAAAATTTGTTCATGATTGAAATCTGCCTCTTTTATCATGCCGGAGACTACATTTCAGCAGGTCCCGTTCTAATCCCTCAACTTAATAATACATGAATATGCATAAAGTGGTAATATTTACTAAATAATGCATGAATATGCATATACTGGTAATATTTTCTAAATAATACATGAATATGCATAAACCAGTAATATTTACTTGCAGTAATTAAGTTACAAAAATGTTCCCCAAATAACTATTCCTAACTATTCTATGGCCTTTAAATATGCATGTTCTATGAAATTTAATATCAGGTATATATTATATATATTGGTATTCCAAATTTGGATGATTTAGAAAATATGTGTTGTGTTCCTCTTCCAGGAGTATTTTAGATGAAACTCTTAGCTGATGACACTCATAGGTGCACCTCCGACGGGCACCCCATCATACAATATATTTATGAAATACAAATCCTTCATTTAACACTCAGTCTGTATTGTGTTTATATTAACAGCTTTGGTCACTTTAACAATATTTTTAGAAACTTTAACAATTTTATAAGCAAGCTGCCATTACGTCTGGGAAAATTTGGTGTTCTTCCTTAACCCACAACGATTGTGCAGATTTTTATGGACATACAACTCCAAAATAGTTTTCAGAACTTATAGGTGAACAAGCCTGACCCTAAAGGGAATTTCACACACCGCCCCATGAAATATGTGATATGTGATATGTGATTAGAAACATATACATATACATACAACAGCTAATCATCTGACCAGCCAGTCTGCTTTAATGACTCATAGTGGCATTATTGGAAAAAATAGTTTCAGGTTGTTCCTTCTCACCTGGTGGGCAGTAGTAACCAGTGGGGCATAACTGGTACCCCATGGTGGTATTTTCTGGTGACACTGGGGTACAGTAGTACCCCTCAGGACATGTATTGCACTCCACTGCCCCGCTGTAGTTGGTGAAGCTACCACTGGCGCAATAATGGTAGATCTCGCTACCATTGGGGCAATGAACTCCGATCGGGCACATGTAGTCTGGTGGATTGGGGGCGCTCTGACCAGGGGGACAATAGTAGCCTCCCCAGCAGATCTCTGTTACGATTGTCATGGCACTGGTAGGGCAGTAATACCCGGCTGCAAAATTAAACAGAGAGCCGAAGTGATGTGATGTCATTCCATGTTATAAATTCTTTTATAATTATAATAGTCATACATGGCTTGATAATTATGTTATTTTGCTTGTTGACTTCCACAAAGTGCAATAATGTGTTTCTACTAAATGCTATCAATAATCTATTTAAATTGCATTTTGGTAATGTGTATTCATTAAATAAATTAGCACATATAGCAAGTATGAGAACCATCAAATTTCCTCAAAAGATTTTTTTTTACAAGATTTTTAATGTTGCTATAATTTTTCTGTAAGTGACTTATATTGACTTATATTGACTTATATTGACTTATATTGACTTATATTGACCTCAGATGGCTTTTACCTTCTGACCAATAAATGTTTGACCTTCATGCAATATTAAGAAGTTTAATAACTTGGCCATGTCAAGTTATGTTGTTTACAATGTTTTTAGTGACCAACTATTTGTACATGCTTTGTGGCTTGGATGCACACACACACATACACACACACAGGTGGGTTTTACATTCAGTCCGAGGACTATCCTTTATCCTAACCCTAACCTTGACAATAATCTAAACTATTGTTTGAACATCCGAGGACCTTTTGTTCCCATTGAATTCTTCTTTATACGAGGACCTGAAATTCCTTTGTTCAAGTCTTTGGACCTGCTTGAAAACCTGTCCTTACACACTCACACACTGCCTATGCCTTTGGCAAGGAATACAAAATCCTTACAGAAGTTGGAGAAGCTACATAAATTTGAATGAATTTTTTTTGGCAGGTTAGGGTAAAACAAAGTGAATTTCACAGACCTCCCTATGAACTCGACCAGTCTAGCAGATTACTAGCCTACTCGGGGCAAGAGTTCTTTGCCTTTAAATCAGAATTATACATCACCTGTGTCGCACATACAAACGTCCACACATGCCATCATAAACTGCACAGATTACAAAATCTCATTTTTGCAAGGAATAAACAGGTGAATTGAGAAATTTGGAAAAAGTGGAAAAGCTACTGACATAAATTTGAATGCAATTTTTGTTAAATCAGAATTGTTCATCACCTGTACAGTTGTAGCATTCACTCTCATCGGTCAACTGAGTCTGATCAGACCACGTGCCCGGGGGGCATGCCTCGGGGGTGCCCGTGCCCGCTGGACAGTAATGCCCCTGAGGACAAAGCATGAACTCGGCAATGTCTGCACCGGATGCACAATAATACCCTGAAAAAACGGAAACATTGAAATGATTGTTTGCTGGAAGAGGCATACAGAAACAATGCCTCCTGAAAGCAAGGCATGGGATTGTATGCCTCTTGGGTGCCCATTTGATGGCAAGGCTTTAACTCAGTAACACTGTCAGCAAATTTGAATGTAATCAGTTACAAAGAATGAATCAAACACTTGGTGCGTGCTACAAGAGGCATCACCATATAGTGCCCCTGAGAAAAAGTCAATGCCTTTCTGCTTACTCTGTGACAGAGTAAAATTATCAAGAAATTTTGATGAAGGCATAACTAGTATACCCAGCAACTTCATGAATTTCTATAATTTTTTTCCTCTCTTCATAGTTTTTTTAATACCATCTTTTCGGCTTACGTTAAAATCATAACCATCATAAAAGTCTGTGTGCTTTAAAAAGATTCATCGGCAAATTAAAAGTTTCAAATCAACTCTTGATTTCTACTCTGATTTTAAGGTTTCAAATCAACTCTTGATTTCTACTCTGATTTTAAGGTTTCAAATCAACTCTTTGATTTCTACTCTGATTTTATGGTTTGAAACATTTAGTCCAGACAAAAACCAAAACCTCCCAATCAATGGTAAATGTCCCATCATGAGGTCGTGGGTTAGAATGCCAGCTCCGATATGAAAATTCTCGTCTAGTTTTCTGGATTGTAGTCTCCTATCTGCTCTTCCTCAATCATAGACGTTAAAAAAAATTGTGCGTTGTCGTATGAGACTGGCATTGCCAGCTTGGCGTCTATGCTCCGGAAGGAGCCTGCCGAGTTCCCGCAAGGGAGGATTAAACAAAACAAACAAACAATATTTTGGGACGTTAAATTTCTTGAATAAATGGCAATGAGAGCACCATTTTGCATCTTAATCCTTTTATTGTATTTAGTAAAAAATCCTGAACAGCTATCATAAACCATGCTAACCTTTTAAATTAAACATTTTCCTTATAATAGTGTATGACCGATTTCCAACTCCATAAATAAGCTAGATTGGTTGGAAAATGCTAATTATATTAGGGTAAGTATTGTCCTTTGCACTGTGAATTTGTATATTTCCATCGTTAGTACCATGTAACAAAACACATGTGGCATTATTCATACAAAGATATATGTCACTTGCAACCAGTTGAAATAAATTTTTATTCAATTTGTACTCTCAATTCATTGTTTACACAACATTTATCCATCATGAAATTTTTGCAAAGCACAAAGTTATCTAAATGCATTTTTGCCTTTAGTTATTAAGCACTTTTTCCTTCCATACTTGAATATCAATTCCCTACAATTGTACATATTTGGCCCATAACCAATTTATGATTGGTAAAGTCAATAATGATAGAATATCTATCATACTGGTATTGAAAATCAATTATCGGACCAACACAGACAGACAGGTAAAGACAGCAGGTCGATAAATTATCTGCAAATTTCGGTATGAAACTATAGATGGTGTTGAAGCCAACCATGAGAGATTATCTTGTCTAGCTACTCAAGGTCAACAAAAATGGCAGGTCTAAATTTACTGTGCGCATTAACCGGCAGTGGAAACTGCTGGGCAAAAAATGAGATCACAGAATCGCAAAGGAATCATCCATACATTCCTGGATTGACCCTACAGATTAATTTCAGTACAAATATGTTTTAATCACCTTTAATATACAGTATATATATATTACAATGCTTATTTTACTTCAACACCAGTGAAACCAGAGTGCTGTTGTTTGCCCACGGTGGAATTGAAACTGAATACATGGTCAATAGGCTGAAGGGACCACTGATATTAATATGTGGTCAAGATGTGCTGCTGTTGGTATTAAAGCACTGCAGATAGTTTAGTTTAGTAGATTAACCCTTTACCGCACCTCCGTACTGGTTCACGCGGGCCTCGAAACTGCGAGTAGCCACTGCAAACCGCGGCCGCGTCAAGTGATGCTCAGTGGAGCGTGACCTGACGTCACTCCCAGGAGCATGCGCAAAGTGGAGCGCGACCTGACGTCACTCCCAGGAGCATGCGCAAATGAAGTTCAGGGTCTGATGTATCAAATAAATTCTGTCTTCAACATTTATGGGTCGTAAACGACCCCAAATGCGGATAAGGGTTAACCAATCTGGAAACAGATTTCTTTGGTTATTGTGCTAAAATTTTCATGGATTACATTTTGCAGGGGGGGAGTAAAAATAAGGATAATAATACATTTCTAGTCAGATGAAACATTTCCATTTTGGCTGCTGTCATAATTTGCAATCACAGAAATAGAACATGGAGAACGCCGACAGTGTTATTGCCCACACACCGATTGAAGCAAGCCAAATGCGAGGGAGCTCTTGCTTATACGGCAAAATACAGCTAAGGCTGGTGCTTTATGTACATTCTTAACGTTAGTATAAAACGGGTATATTTTTATGGTTTTCCCAAAGAGAAACAAACATATTCAACCAAAGTATTTCCAGTATTGCTGATGGTAGTAAGTGTGATAACCTGCAACAAGGAACAACTATTTTATAACAAATTTCGTTAAGTTATTGAAGTTTTTGCATTTACCACAGTATTTGTATTTACGCGTAGAACATTCTTGCGGTATCAACCTAGTGTTATTGGTGCTTCAGTTTCCTTTGCTTGACGTCATTCTCCGTGTTCTAGTCCTGTGTTTGCAATACAGTCGACTTTGACCAAACAATCCTTTCCTATATACCCAGCGACAAGCAGGAAGGCATTTTTTAAATTTTTTTTAGTCCCCACTTGAGGATACCAGCTCCTGGCAATGCCAAGTGGTAAAAGCGGCTGATGATTAATGATCACATACCTTTGCCGTTGTAATTTTCTCAACCTCCAGAGCCCAGTTCAGCAGTGGAGTGGCAGGGAAGTTAGCCTGGGCATACTCCTTTAAGATCACCACCCTCTTATCTGGATTGTTCAGCTGAAGGGGAAAAGAGAGAAGGAAAAAAAAGATTAACCCATGGTTAATAATTGAGATTAGGGAAAGACACCAATTCCAGGAAACCTTTCGTTGAAATGTCTTGCTTCACGAAATGCAGAGTGACAAATGAAGCTGTACTGATACAAAAAAGAGCCAAAAAAATCTCAGTAGTGAAAGTCCCATTACAATAGCATTTCTGTGGCATAGCCAGGGGAGGCCATCGGGCCATGCCCACCCCCCTCCCTTCCCTGGCTTTTCAAAATTTTCAAAACACCTAAATAATATAAATTCTCAAACACAATTTTACTTCCAAATGTAACAAAATTTACACCAGATGAGATGGCATGATAAGGACAGTATCAATTTCTCAAAAATTTTGCAATGAGAGGTGTACACCTCCTCCCCTTGGACCCATCCCCCCATGACGGCAATTGCAAAAAAGGCATTCCCCCCCTCCCCCTCATCAAAATCCTGGCTACGCCACTGTGTCTTGTATTCGAAATCACTAGAGTATGAACTTACCAGCATCTGGTAACATTACCATCTAGTAACATTACCAGGGTGTCGCAACATTACCAGCATCTGGCACCATTACCATCTGGTAACTTTACCAGTGTCTGGTAACATTACCATTACCATCTGGTAACACTACCATTACCATCTGGTAACATACCCATTACCATCTGGTAACATACCCATTACCATCTGGTAACATTCCCATTACCATCTGGTAACTTTACCAGTGGCTGGTAACATTACCATTACCATCTGGTAACATTACTAGCATCTGGCAACACTTGTGATGTCAACAGAGTACTGCGTCTCAAAATGCTTTTGTAATATTCTTTACATTTTTAATGCTTTATTTCTTATACCAAGTTGATGATTCCATTTCTATTAGGTAAAAAAATAAATATATTTTGAGAAATAAATACCAATTATAAAGAAACACAAACGCTTCTGGATGCAATGTGTAATTGTGAGGTCACAAATGTTGTCAGATTCTCAATGAAATTGTGAAACCGATTTTTCACAGGTCGATATCTCAACAACAAAGTGAATTTGTTTGCACTGCATGGACTGTTCTTTCAAGTAAAAGTTTACAACAACATGTTTCCATTTTAATAATTAAATCATGTTTCTTACACGTTGAAACATATTTTTTTCTTTACTCTTTAAAAATAACTGAGGATTCTATTTCAATATTAGCAATTATAGGTAATATATTTCAAGAAATAAATTCCAATTGTAAAGAAAAACAAAAGCTTCTTGATTAAAAGTGAAATTATTGTGATGTCACAAATGTTGCCAGATTCTTATTGAAGTTGTGAAATGATTTCAAAAGTCGACATCTCAACAAACAGACATGCTATTATATGTAACGGGACTTTCACAACCGAGTCTAGTTTTCCTCCTCGTTGTTAATCAGTCCACTTTCATTTGTGAGTGAATTAACTGTCACTTTCACGTCAACATAATGATTGACTATAAAGAAATAATTAAACTGGCATGCATTGTTCAAACTTGTATCGTTGTTACCACATTTCAGTTAGTGACATTTTTAATAGGGATACACATAAAATTTTTTTTTTTTTGGCTGCAGTCGCATCAATGCAAGGTACCAAAAATCCCTTTCAGGTTCTGTACCTACATAAATCAGAAATTATGTGTAATTTAGACTAGACAATTAGTAGTAAACTGAATGAATTTCAACCCTTTATATATCGGGGCAATGTATAAGAAGACAATGATTTTGGCCAGACAATGTCATTTAAAGTCAGTTTGTTAGGATCTGTTTGTTCTCAGTCCAGTGTTGTAGTCGAGGCCGCTACTTCCGAGGCCGAGGCCACCCCCTCCGAGGCCGAGGCAGAGGCATCAGCCCTGAGGCCGAGGCCGCACCCTCCGAGGCCGAGGCCGGGTTACTTATTATATCAGAGAAAAAATATCAGAGCATACTTCCACGCCATCCAACATAGTATTATTGCTGGGGCTCAAGATCCATACTCCTTGCCCA
>JAODFY010102278.1:0-11618 GCA_027580055.1 Paracaudina chilensis | reverse complement strand
ATAAATGCAATTCACGGGCCCGTAGACACAAAATGGTTCAATGTTTGTGTAAAAACAGCAGTACTGGATTGATTACAGTTTGATTTCTGTGCAGGTGTTTCAAAAACTTGGGAGAATTGAAGCAGTTAGTATTTGATCAGCTCTTCAAAGGTCTAGAAAAGGATACGCCCAGAACTTCGTCATCATCCCAGTCAACCGAGAGGAGGGGGAATCAGGAGAGGCACGATGATGAGGATCCCCTGAGGGACCCCCTAAGATCGCCGACCAGACGGCCCCGCTACAGATCAGAACCAGAGAGGTAAAGGTACTTGGGGCCCGATAACTAGCCAGGTTTACATTTCTGATGCTCTGCATGGCCGATGGGTTTGTTATTACTGGGGTTTGTTCAGTATAGTGCTGCGATGTGGTGTTGATGATGTAAATTCTCCCCAAACAGCTGTTTGTAACATCTTGCAAATCACTAACATATATTGGGGTGATGTATCGTCTATATATATGTGACTGATATTGTGGGCCTGCTGATTGCAAACAGCTGTTTGGAGTAATTTGATGTCATCTTTCAGTACAAAATGGCAGTTCCCCAAATCAGGTTTTAGTAAGCATTTCATTTAAAACAAAATTTGTAAGTCTGATGGATTAGATTTCAAAGCAAGGGAGTTAATGAGAGAAGGATGTATATTGTCCAAACATATATAGACCTGGTTTTATTATCACAAACTTCTTCCCCTTTAGAGCAAGCACTACTCGCACTTTATGGCCGCAGTGCAATTCAAAACACTATTGAGTTTTGTGTTAGCCTTTCAGAAACATGCATTTAATCAAATTTAATCATACTCCATTTGCCAAATATTTTTCATTTCTTTACTAATTCTCTCTCATTTGCAAACTAAAATTATCAGCTCAAATGTTCCATGTTTATAATATATAAATATATTCCTGATTTAATATCAAAGGTATGTTTCTGTGACAATGTGTTTTGAATGTAGCCTGTTTGCAACAATCCTGTGTTCAATGTGAACTTTAGTCCATCATTCCAGTCCTTGGGATGCCTTTATTTTCAACCCCCTGTTTATTTTAGTTGAACAATTTACAGTTAATTAAAGCCCCCCCCCCAGTGAGTAACTATGCTAAAACACACAAAATGTTCAAATCTTGGTAAGGTGTTTTTCAAATAATTTTGAATCTGTTTATAATTGCATTATACATTTTTCTCAGTGGAAGAAGAGTGGATCCATTTAGTGTCGGCAGAGGGGACCTGGACCCATTCAGCGGGGCTGACCCGGGGATGTTGATGGACCCCATGAGGGGGGGCTTTGGAGGGCCCAGATTGGACCCAACCAGTGGTCTGGGAATGCCTGGCCGGTTACCAAGGTAACATAATTTTGTTTATTCCTTGCCAACAATAGGTAAAATGAATCTATGTAATCAAGTTGGTGTGTGTATGTGTACGTGTGTATGTGTATGTGTACATTCAGTCTGAGGACCCAGACAAAGGAATTTCAGGTCCCCAGAAGGAAATTTAATGGAAAAAGTAGGTCCTAACAAGGACCCAAAAAAAAAATAGGGTATTGCCAAGGTTATGGTCTATTAGGCTAGAATGAAGAAAATTTGAGGTCCTCGGACTGAATGTCGAAACAACATGTGTGTGACACCTTGTTCGTAATGGGGGTAACTCGATAGGGCAAAGGTGGATGAAATTCACACGTGGTACATTGGTTGACGATAATAGGTAGATGAACCCTATTTTATTTACAAGAGGTCAAAAGTAATTTTTAGGTCATCTGAGGTCATGAGACATCAAAATGTTGTAATCAGGCTAACTCAAAGGGGAAAGGTCATGCTTGGTATGTAAATTGACCATATTGAAATTTTTTGCAAGAGGTCATCAGAGGGCAATTGCTGAAATATTCTTGTTATCAGGTTAACACAATAGGGAAAATATGTATGTAGTACCTACTGCTTGTTGGTGACCCTAATGTATGGATCGATGAACCCTTATGTATTTTGTAAGAGGTGAAATGTCATTTGACGTCAACATGGGTCAAAAACTGAAAACCTTGTAATCTGGCTATGTCAATGGGGGAAACTTATTGGTGGCTTGTTGGTCTGCCATATTGAGTAGCTAAAAGTTTATCAAATTTCATTTGATGTCAACATGGGTCAAAGTGTTGAAAACACTGAATCTGGGCTAGCTCAATGGGGGGCACTTGGATTGAACTCTTTGGTGGCATGGAGGCCATATTGAGTAGATGAATCCTATTGATTTCATAAGAGGTCAAAAGTCATTTCAGGTCAACACGTGTCAAGGGTTGAAAACCATGTCGGGAGGCAAATCTCTAGGAGGTGATTGGCAGCGACCAATTGTATTTGAATAAGGCTTTCTATCACCAGGCTCTGTAGCTCAGTGGTATAGCATTTGCACTGGACAGCAAAGGGTCGAAACTTCAGAGTTTGCGTGGGGGGTGGGGGGCGTTTCTCCATTTCCAGATTTGTCCAACTTTTAACCTCATTTCTATATATATATATATGTATATTAAAACTTCAGCAACTCGGAACTTTATTTAAGAATTTGTCTTTTTCTGCAGAGGTGCAGTTCCACCAGGTGCCCGCTTTGACCCCATTGGTCCCCCAGGGCCAGATGGAGGAAGGAACCCCATGCACCCCTTCTCTGGAGAACCGACCCCAGACCATATGAGACCGCCAGGCTATGATGACATGTTCATGTGAAGGTTTCTCAGATGGCTTCCTATTTGGAATGAAAATTTGTCAAATATTCAAGCTGATATACTGCATTCTATTAATTTTGTGCTTAGGTAAACATGACATGGGCCAGCCATTCCATTTAATGTGATACGAGTCAGTAATACTCCCATGAGTACAAAACTACAGATGTTAGGCTATGCATAGTGCAATCGCTATATAGGAGGAATACAATTGGCCGTGTTAACACGAGGCAAACTGGAAGGCACCATTATATTAAAGGTAATAGTGTGTCATGTGCGAGCTGCTAAAAACAACTCTTTCCTCTTACGCATATGCTGCATTCTAATTATCTCGTGTTTATGTAAACATCGTGGGCCATTATATTTAGCTCAGAACTTGTGAACCAGGTCATTAAGGGGAATTATAAAACGACCTTGTCGTCGACTGGTCAAAGAATATTGAAATTGCGACCAGAACAGTTCATTATAAGTATGAAACACTAAAAGGTGATGTGATTTCAATGCAATATGAATCAGTAAACTATCATTTTGGTTGTGTTGTTGTGTTTTATTTCTCTATAGGCTCACGAGTCCAAACACACAGTGCAATCGCTGTAGGAATATGGTAGGACGTGTTCACGACTTTGTGAAGTCGTGAGTTGCATAAACTTGAGGCAAATGGAACGTACGCAGTGTTAGGGTCAGCCATAATCAGGGTCAGTTCATGACACACTCTGCACATGCAAAAATAAAATATGTGACAGAGGACAAGAAAAGACACCCATTTGTCTCATCTTCATGTCTTCTTCCATTGCAGAGTTCATTCCTAAAAACTAAAGACAATTTGATTGTGCAATAACTGTGACATACAGTGGTATACACCGAGGGTGATTTTAGTGACACTGGAGCTGGGTTCCACTTTGTGAGAGAACTTATGGCTACCTTTCACAGGGGGTTCAGATGAAACTGGCACCATTTTGGGGGAACCAGCTGCAGGTGCCAATTTCCTACTAGACTGTAATTGTCAACCTCAAGTTATCCACAGTGAGCTTCTGTATTATGTCAAGGCATGCAGCACCATTTTGGGGGAACCAGGCAGGTGCCAATTTCCTACTAGACTGTAATTGTCAACCTCGAGTTATCCACAGTGAGCTTTTGTATTATGCCAAGGCATGCAGCAGCAATTAATAAACTTTAGAAATGTTGTTCAGAAGGTTTTCAACAGGCACCAGTCAGGTAATAATCAGCAGGTTCCATCAATATATTTTTCAACTCTCACAGGATCCATTTGGTTCATCACGGGGGCAAAACAGATCCTGGAGCCCATCTAAAAGCATCCCTTGTTGTTGGTACATGCATTTAATTGTGGCACTTTGTTTCTCAATGTAGTACTTCTGTCCAAATGGAGCCAGGTATTTTTTTCTTTCATCAGTGTTGTGAATAAACTAAAAACTTCAATATTAAATGGTTGTTTATTTCATTATGTAATGTTCCCACTGGGTACATAAATGTTTTCAGATACTTTGTCACATGGCTTAAACCAGAGTCTTTACCAAACTTTTTCTCTTCAGCAAACTCAATAGGCTTGACCACAGGCCACACAACAAATGTATCAAGAAGCACAAGTATTTATTTCTTCACATGAGGAACTGTGTCTATTGGAATTTGAAGTTGCATTTCATCATGACTTACCTAGGGGCAGAAAACCAGGAGTAGACTAAAATCTGGGGGGAATGCCACTCCATGACCCCCCCCTCCTCACCCCATAATGTATGTGTATATTAAAGGAGACACCAACCTAACCTTAGCTTGTATGAAAGAGGACAAAAATGGGAACCTGCAATCAACATCCAAGGATATGCAAAACCCAATAGGTATCCTTAGCTTATGTGAAAGATGACAAAAAAAGTCTACAAAAACCTGCAATTAGCATCCAAATATCTTGTTCCATTCTCACTGTGTGAGAGGTAGACATTCAGCAATACAGAGGCTCCTATTATGACATCACAGAGTCAACATTGTTTTGTATTTCTTTGCAATTTAGACCCAGTCATTTCTTCTATGGGAAGTTTATTTGATTAAAACATTTGTATTAGGTGGTGATCTTTCAAAACAAATGGATCTTATTGTTCATAAATTGTTTATTGCCAGTGTAAATATAGAGAATAAAATAAATACAAATGTATAGACTTAGTGTGATTCTGTGATGTTATAATAGGCTTGCATCAAGTCACTGTTGGGTTTGTCTCCTTTACTTGGATGCTGATTGCATTGTATATCTTTCATATAAGCTATGGTAACCTGTTGGGTCTGTGTTTCCTTAAATGCTGATTGCAGTGTCTTGTGAATCATTTCATCATGGTTACCTGTTGGCTTTTTCATATCAAAATAATAATCTAATGCCTTATTGAGTTGATCAGACTTACATTTGCAATGTTATTAATAATGACATACCAATGTTGAGCTATTGTTTACATAAATAAATTTAAAAAGATTGTCAGCAATTTAGCATAAAGCCCTACCCACTCATTGACATTTATTAGGTTGATTAGTATTAGGTTGATCAGATGGAATTGCAGTTATTTGCATTTTCAGAATTTCACTTTAAGCCCTGCCCACTAATAAATATTCATGACATTGATATCAATAGGGCACACCCACATATCATGACATTGACCCCTACACAACATTGAGATATCATGTACACACACACAGGTGGGTTTTGCATTCTGTCTGAGGACTCCATAGAAATATACTTCATCCTAACCCTAACAATACCCTAACCATTGTTTGAATTGTTCCTATTGAATTCTGCTTCCAGGGAACTGAAATTCCTTTAAGTCTGAGATCCTGCTGCAAAACCTGTCCACAAAGATGCCTAATGACCTCAAAAATGTTCCTGGGCTTCCAGGATAGGAACCAAAAAAAAAATACAGGAGACCATTTCCTTTAATTAAGAGAACTGTTTTCCATTTTATTTATCCATGACTTTTTTTTGGCAAAGAAATGTATTTTTTTTCTTCCTTACATTCATAATTAAATTGTAATATTCCATGTTGGGTTGATGACAGAGCCCTAAATTTTTAAGACATTTAAACCTCTCACATTTCCAGTAAATAACTAAAATATTTTTACAAATTCCAGTCGGTTTTAAACTTATTTTAAATTCATACACATTTTTTCTTCTTCAAATGTTTACTATAATTTTAACATTCTCTAATAATCATAATCAATGATGTTGCTTCTCTCACCCCTGATTTTAAATAACTGAATTTCATTATTGATGAACAAAATTATTATTTAATATTAATTTCAAATTAGAAAAAAAATAAACACAAGATCACAGTAGAAGGCAGATACTGAAGAGTGTAAAGATTACAAAAAAAAAAAGAAAATTACAATTTGTTGCCATCAGAAATGCAAATGATCAAGGTTTAAAGCCTCCGCCCTTCTGTGAGGAAAAAATACTCCCTCCCACTGATGACATACCCCTCCCCAACTGGGGACATTCCCTCAACCCCTGCTGGTTACATTTACCCTTAACAGTTCCACCCTACCCAAAGGAAAAAACTGGTTCCACTCCCTACCCCTCAAAAAACCCGATTCTCATATGCTGCATGTAACTTTGTGGCGACGTCATGCCCCAATTTTCAACCTCACTTGCAGACATTTTTAAACTTGTGCAGATTATTGGGAGTATCATCGATTGTAAACCAGCTTTGCAAATGACGGTTTGTAGAAAAATTACCACAATTTCAAAAATCAAGTGGAAATTATAATAACCAAAGTAATCTGGTGGGCTGGGGCACCACAATTCAAACGGGGATGAATTATGAGTCTCATGTGACATCCGCTCTACACCTTTGGTCAACTCTAGGTTGTTGAGAGACCTCATTATAGACAAGAAATTTTTCAATCACTCTTCTTCACTTCAAACTTAAACGTTCTAATTTAAGCATCTGCATTTTAACATTTTAGCATCTGCATTTCTAGCCATAGTGTAAAAGAAAAAGGTTGCAAAATTGGATCTCTCTAGTCTGAGTAAGAAATAATCTGCCCAACTTAAGTCATGATTGTTTACGATGCACATACCAATGAGGGAGTGTGTATTAAAAAAATTGCTGAAACTTTATAATACCATGGCTCCCTCTAATAAAGAATAGCTTCCAGCAATAACACAAAATATGAAACTTATAAACATTATATAGAACATGCCAATTAATTGTCATGACACTTTTAAAATCCCTTTCTGGGGTACTCATTAATTTTTAATACCTGCACCCGGCAGACTGTATCATTGGATAACGGCGGTTATCGGCTCAGGCTAATTTGCGGGATTCATGACATTTCAGTCACCTGGGCCACTTGAAAACAACCAATGGCAGGGATAAGGCTTAATGGAAGTTAGGGGGTACAATTAAAGGGAGGGGAATTATTTGTGACACCACTGCACAAGACATTATTTTAAAGGGACCAGGTTTACAATCGGGGGAGGGAAGGTTCACCAAATGTTTTCCCAGTACGGGAGGGGGTGAAGGAGAGCTATGAAGGTTTGTTTTAACAAGTAAAGAGATGTTTCACCAGTGTGGAGGGTAACCCACCAACCAAAAAGGGGAAATATCCCTGGTTCAGAGGGCCACACACCACATGGGGAATACCAACATGAAGAGCGGGGAGAACAGCTGAAAAGTGAAAGGATAACATTTAACGAGAATGAAGATTATATATTACCCCCCTCCCAGTTTGGAAGGGCTATCCCCTTATGGGGACAAGGGACGGGCAAAACACCCAATATAAGGAATGGGTAGATTAAGCTGAAAAATAAAAGGACAAATTTTACTGAGAATATACTTCCTACAATAATAATAATAATGAAATTTGGACAAAGAGGTTGTTTTGTAGCACCACCCACCCAGATTTATTATTTTAAATTAACCAGTAACACATGCAGGAGGGAGCTTGATTGGATTACGAGACTGCACATATATCTAGATTATGAAACAATTATAAATTATATTTACAGTTTAAGCCAACCATTTTGGGGATTGGCTGTTACTTAAAACCACTGGGGGGTACACTTACGTATTACCAGAACGAACTCAAAATCATATTATGACCAATCTTTTTCATTGGAGGGGGCTAGAAAATGGGGAATATCATTGCCATTGTAACCATAACTCATTCCTCCAAAATCTGCTGATGTCATGCATTTTCCACACATCTCAATCTATATTACATTTTAATAAACATTTTCTTGGTATATTAAGGTGAAAAGACGGAAATACCCCAAATGCTGAAATATGAAGACAATAATTGGCTGTCTCCAAAATGCTTTGTGTTGTTTCGCGAAATTAAACGATTTGTGCATAATAATTAGGAGCGGAACAATTCCTGCAAAAGGTTTTTCTGAGCTTAATAAACGTTTCCCAAATGCTTCGTATTTATATAGAGTGAAATTTTAAGATTTTATGTAGTTTGAAGCTGAAACAAAACCCCACGGGTGTCTCTGAGGTTAAATTCTCTCAAACGAACATCACGTTTGGCAAAGTGAGTCGAGTATCGTCTGTCACTTTATGTGGCAAACTATCCACTGAATGGTTGAAATATCACAATGAGGGAAAAACTTATACGTTGAGGCTCAAATTTTGACAGCACCTTCCAGCCAGCGCCTCACTTACTATATGGTGAGCCGCATTTAACACATCCTCATAACGCAATAATCAGGGTTTATTTTTAACGATTTTTGGTGTCATCATAATGCATACCTGGTGTGACTGTATGAAAGTTTCATAACTTGCAACAAAAATTCCCTGATTTTTCTTCAAAAAGACAAATAATGTAGGCTATATCCTGCCTCAGTAGGTGATAGGTGATATCTACACTGTAGGCCTCGTTGGCGTAAATGTGTGGCCATGAAATGCAGCACTCGTACAGTTACCGCTTACTTTCTTCACAAATAGAGCCATTTATGCTCTGAAAGATCCAATCATAACCAAGAAAGGGACGGCAAAATCTCCTTTTCATGAAAGAAGAGTAATTCTCAGAGGTCAAACCAGGATTATTGCTTTGATACCTTGTGCATTTTCAGAATTTGTCATTTCCTGGCAGTCAACTTGTTTCATTAAGTTGATTAAAAGATTCTCAATAGACCTGTCCTTATTCATTTTTATTCCATTATTTTTTCACCCCATTGAAGCTAGGTTTAATACTAAATGAAGTCTAATACAAAATGGTGAAGGTTGTATGACATTTTGGTTGTTCTAGTGTTCTTGGAAGGTGCTTAGAGGAAAATGCAAGTTGAAATCAAACCCACCCCCCCCCCCCCAAAAAAAAAAAAAAGATTCCTCAATCATGTCCTCTGTGAATTCATGATCCTACGATCCTTCCTTGTTAGATTCTGATGCTGGATGAAGCCACAGCTGCCATCGATACCAAGACTGATTCGCTGATCCAAAACACGATCCGTACAGCCTTCACCCATTGCACCATGCTCATCATTGCCCACAGGCTGAACACCATCCTGGATGCAGACAAAGTCCTAGTCATGGACGACGGCAATGTAAGTATATACCACTGGTACATATGGCCTCAACAGCTGGACAACCCTGCACGTTGATTCCCTGTAGGATTTGGTGCTTTAACCCTTTACCGTACTGGTTTACGGGGGCCTCGAAACAGTGGGTAGCGACTGGAAAACACAGCTGCGTGAAGCATCAGCTCAGTGGAGCATGACCTGACGTCACTCCCAGGAGCATGCGCAAATGAAGTTGAGGGTCGGACGTATCAAATAAATTGCGGATAAGGGTTAATAGGCTTGCAATCGGATCATAAAGAATCTAACCTTATAGCCACTAATGTAGTCAAGTAAATTAATCTGTTACAGGCTGCTCTGTCATGTTGTGGCCAGTCTCTCACATACACCTTTACAGTCTTTTTCTTTGGTTTGTGGTCATTTGATTTGCATACCTATACTTTTGCCATCCAGCATACTGTGTTATTTTATTATACCACTGATACCTGATATGACTCATCGAGCCAATGTGTTAAATGCCGTCTACTGTTAACCATGATCCCCCCCCCTCCCAGGATACATGCCACGGCCAGCCCACCACATCCATGTGGGGGTATTGCCAGGTGCCTAATGCTAATGGCACCAATAAACTTAAATAAAACAATATTCTAATGTTATATTTGAGAGAGAAAGTGTCAGTTTTGTTGTCAGTGAATATTTTCAATGGATTGAATGCAGAAAAAAGGCCAAGTATGTTCTCATTAACCCAAACCAAACGATGAGACGTAGTAGATGGATGCTGTACAAATAGTTTGGCTACGTTGAAACAGACAATTCCAAAATGGTCTCAAGAAAAAACAAACCTAAAAATCTATTTAAAAAAAATCAGAAGTGGGCCAAAGAAATATTGTATCCACATGCAAAATCATTTGGTTTGAGCCCTTAATGCTGTCTTTGTTAATGTTATTTTTTTTGTCTTCAGAGTTTTATTTTAATCAAATATATTTTTCTTCTTCTTTTAGGTTGCGGAGTTTGATAAACCTGCCACCCTCTTGGCCAATGAAAACGGTGTATTCTCTGGAATGGTGGCTGCAGCCAAATCGGCTGCCCATTAAGACGTTGGGACGCAGCCTACCGTAGCATGCAAATTTGTGCTTCCAATAAAACCCCCAATATTACCCCCAGGGCGAGAAGCTGCCCCCCATTTGTTTAAACCAAAAAAAAATATATCAATGTTTTGCTGGAGGTAACTACATAGTCTCCAAAGTTCTTCCAAATGAATTGGTGTACTTTTGAAATAAGCAAAGGAGACAAAAAAAGCAAAGTCCTCGATTCGACAGAGGAAAACTAGGTTGTAAACAACAAAAAACAGTCAAAGGACTAATTTGGTTCAACTGCTGGGTTCTTTATGAAAAAAAAAAGTTGTATTCACTTAAATTTAGAATTACAAGAATCAATAGTGTTTATATTAAATTAAAAGATTTTAATTTCTATTTCAAAATTTCTTTATAGTTCTGGTTTATAGATCAAAGATCAAATAAATAAAAATGCAAATCATAAGTTCTTATAGATTTATATAGTTTTAATGTTTTCACATTTTTTTTTATGAAAGGTCATATGTTAGCAGTTTGAATGCAAGGAATGGCGATGCTATCATTTGTCAAGATCTATGCCAAAGATTGGATTAAAACAAATAGAATCATACTCTAAATATTAAGCTTTATTATCTTTAAAATCAGGTTTCAAGATTTCCATCACTGTTAGGACATAATTGAAATTGTATACTTATATCAAAGGAAATAAGCTGGATATTATTTTACTTTCCATGCTTTCAGAAATTTCTTGTTGTGTTAGCGTCATGCGTTAGCTCGTCAAAAAATATCACCCAAAAGTTATCCATTCATTTAAGTTTATTCTTTACCGATGAAATTGTTTAAATTTTTCCCTGTTGTACTCACAAGTTTCCAAACTTTTGTTTCTCTCTTTCAAGTTATTATTTTTTACAAAGATTTGAAAATGTCTTATAAACAGTTTAATTGAAAGGGAGGGGCTTGTGAGTGTTTTTTTTTTTTGAGGGGTGGGGGGCTGGGCATGAGATAATTACCATGCATATAAGCTTACAGTGACTATATAGTATAAGTTTGTAACATTTCAAAGTTTATTGTGCACAAATACTGTAGTAATAATTATAGGATTATATATAGGATAGCTTTCATTAAGTCAAAACATTCTGACTGGCATATACTGACTGACTGGTAACAAATAATAACTTTCACATCGTAAATCGCCCTGTTAGGCCATAACTGTAAGATTGTAGCATTTTGTCACCAGAACTAGACCTACAGTGTAGATATCACCTACTGAGGGGTATATACAGAACTAGACCTACAGTGTAGATATCACCT
>JAODFY010102058.1:0-11620 GCA_027580055.1 Paracaudina chilensis | reverse complement strand
CAATTGTTTACACAAGAAAATACTCCTCCTAAACAGTGCACATTATCAACCATACAATCAGACTTAAGATGGGTAAAAACCATCCTTAAAATTACGCTCGATACTTCCCATACGCTTGATATCGAGCGTACATTACTTTGTGGAACGGAGATACGCTCGATATCAAACTTACGCATGATATTGTGCGTAACTGTCTTTGTGGAACCGAGCATAAGTTTGATCCCCACTTACGCTCGATTGGGGGACTTATGCACGATAAATCAAACTTAAGATCGTGCGTAAATCTTTGTGGAAGGGGCCCCAGGTCTAAGATTCACCCTAATTTCCCCAAATGAGAAAGTTTGTCATGCACATATACATACATGCACAGTCATTACTGCACAGAATCCTTCATATGTAACATCAGGGAGAAGAAAACCTAATGAATGTTTGGTGAAAGAATTTCTTGTGATTCAAGGTTTGGACCAAAAATCGCCCTTAGGAATGCTCATTTCAAAATGCCAATGTACTATATGTAGTGAAAATTAATGATTTTATTCATGCAATATGTCACCCAACAAAACTGCTAAAACATGTTTCTGAGTTCCAATTTCTCAACGAGGAGTGATATGATTGGCCAAGTGAATAGAGTATGGTTGTTTATGCGATGATCCAATAGACTGAACAAGTGATGCATCACACCAACCGGTGTTTGCTGCTCAATCTCTGACAGTATCATTTAAACACTAAAAACATCTGTTTGTCATCAGCAGCTTCATCTACAACATAAAAGCTTGAATTAAACTCTATGACTTTTATTTTTTTAAGGAAACTTTTTGAAACAATAAAAAAAATGTTAGGTGCATATAGTTAGCATTAAACATGAAGAGAATCCGTCCATTTGATTGGCTCACTGAGGGCAGAAGCGCATTTAGGCGTGGAGAAAGTTTGAAGGGTGCAAGACCTTGAGCCACCCCACTCTTTAATGCACCAGGTTATGACTATAGTTAGGAAGGCCTCCCGATCAAATTGTTGCATTTTATTTTATTCTATCCTGACCTTTGAGTAATTTCTGCTGGTAAGAATCAGGTCTTTATAAAAACTTTCATTGAGGAGAAAATCTCTCAATTGTTGTTTTTGGCAATTTATCACAGACATTCATTGCCAGAAATGACTCTTTAAAACTTAGTTGACTGAAAATGTGGATTTCTCCAAAATGAGTGAAATTAATTCCTACAGATGTTCTCTTTTCTTAGCATACTATAAATGTCAAATATGTTCTAGGTTATTTTAATTTGCTTCCTTCTAAATTGATTATTTTTTTTTAGTCCCTAAGTCACGTCACATTAGATTCACAACCACTTCTTGAAATACTTAATCCAATCTGGAATTGAAGTAAATCGGATAAATTCACCATTTCGGACCAACATCCGATTGGACAAAGTAACTGAAATGCATTTGTTATGGGTGTCTATTTCCTGCTAGATTTTATTTTATTGACCAGATTGAGACTTTTTTTTTATTGACCAGAGGCATCTGTCTCTGGCAGATTTTCTGTTGTATCAAATCCAAAAGAATCAGTGGTATTAAACAAGATTGGAAACAAAATCTTTCTGCTTCTTTCTTAGATTAACCAAAGGGTACTAAATAGACCACTGATTATCCAGCCCAAATGTGCATCTACTGCATCAAATTATTATCAATGTCCAATGTATAGGAAATTATGTCACATTCCTAGTTGGGAAAGTTTTTCTTTTTAAACAATCAGAATATTATACGTCTTGTGGTTCCGATGCCATAACAATTTTAAATATGAGGAATTTTTTTTAGAAAAATAGGATACTGACATTTTTGTTCATTAAAAACATTCGAACAAAAAACAATCTACCATTTCTACTCTGCATGGCACAAACTGCGAAATGAAATTTGTTCTTTGTTTACAACTTATCATCAGAGATTCAACATTCAAAGTTAATGAGATGAATTTGATGTTTTAAGAATATTACAATGAAGTTGATCGGACAGACAACAGAACAACTGCTATTCTAATGGGACTTTCCCCTGCACTGAGTGTAGTTTTCCAGCTCTTTTTTATCAGTCCATTTTTCACTGAACTACACCTTTAATTGGCTGAGGGGGCCATTTATCATTGTCTTTCACACCCAAAGATAACCAATGATTGTCCTGTTAAGTTTACTCATGAGGTTATCCCACCCTTGGGACAGGCTTTCATATGGCAGCACTTTGATGATTTAATTTACTGCATGAGCAGGAAGACAATTGCTGTGCTAGAAGTATGATCAGACATATGATTGCAGAGTTACAGACATTTTAAGAATGTTACTTTAAACCCCACCAACTCATTAATCTTGATGATACTCATCACATGCACATACATACCAGTGTAATTATGACATGGATCATATGTGTTGTCATCGACATATAATAGCAAGCTATTTTCAGCAATTTAGCATCCAGTCTCACAATCTCATGAATATTAATTTATTATCTATCATCTACACCACCATACCAAAGTATGAAGTTGATCGGACATATGCGGTTGCAAAGTTATCAATATCAATTACTCATTAATATTCATGACATGGACACCAAAAACAATAGGACAGATCTATTGATCATGGTGCAAGCACCAGTCCAATATGACATTGTCGCGATTTCATGTTTACAAGAAGTGTCACACACGCACACACACACATACAAACAAACAACAGCATGACCGCATAGGTTCCTGAACCTCCACAACCAAACTTTGATAAAAATGGCACCAAGTGAACATGTCGTCATGACATGAGTGTTATTGAGCAAAAAACAGCATTTTGCAAACAAATATATGAGCTTTATTGAAGCATGGGAATACATTAGCATGTGATATCATGCAGCAAACAGTACATGGTTCACTGAAAACCAATCAACCAAACATACATGGGTTTTTATTAAATTGTGTGTTTGGACATACCGACTTGTGCTACTCACAAAAACATCTTGGGGCATTTTCTAGCTGGTTAAATGGAGCATGCAGAATGATCAAGGGAATCAGTTTAGTAAATCTGTATTTTGCATCGGAATAAAACTTTGTTGAATATGTCTCAAACTCTGATTCTTACTGTAAAAAATGATACGAGAGGAATCGATCACATTATGTGTAAGGTACTTGCATGGGCATGGCTATACAAGTGAAGGTCTGGTCTCTTGAGGCAACCACAATTTTGAAAGGACAACCAAAATTTTAGGAATGCTTGCAGGTTGTCTTTCGGGACTACCAATTTTTTAATACAAGACCTGGGCATTGTCCAGGATTAATACATTGTACCTTAAATTTAATAATGCTTAACGTAAATGCTAACGTTAGTTACGTGCCATCTGTTGAAAGTGCCATATGTTGATATTGGGTCGGGCCGGGCAGCCCCATTGGAAGGACATCCTTGTCTTGGCCGGACAGCTATCTCAAAATCCTTCACTGTATTCTGTACTATTCATATAGGCTCATGAACCGTTTAAATACCTAAGGTATTGCTTGTCCTAGCTGTCTTTTCTTTCATTTTTGCTATGTTGTGTTTTTTCATAACCGGTTTAACCATTGTATTGTTACAACCAGGGTTATAGCTACGACTGTCAGGCTTAACCGGTGCTCTTGCCAACTGACAAAATTTGGTAAAGTAGTGTTATAAAATTAATGCAAAAGAAAATCACCTTAAACTTAGAATCAAAACAAATCAAGCAATGATACTTGGATCCAAAATGAGCTAATCAAAATGTCATTGCACAGTTAATTGTAGATTCATCAATTTCATCTCATACTATTTAAGTAAGTACACTATATAATTTAAGTAAGTAAACACTAAAGCATGAATGCACCGGTTACCTGGTTACGCATGACTCGGTGAGATCAATCTTCATAACGTTCTTTCGACGACCTATTCAATTTTACAGAATAAGTCAATAAAACTTCTCCATTGAGTTAACTACATACATGCAAGAGAAATCACACACAGTGGAAGCCGGTTGTTTGTGAGAATTTGGACTTGCTTTAGTCTGCCAGATTGGCCAGTAAAGCCATGTAAACACACAAAATATGGCAAATTTTTAATTGTGCAAGGTTTTAACAGCATTTGTTGCACACACCAAAAAGCTTTTTTTCCAATATATTGCCACATATTGACACCAACTGGTGGATTTTAAAGCCACAGGAATATTCTTTTTGCAGCAATTTTTGTTAAGCATTTGGCTGTGAGCTAGTTTATAGTCAAATGGGCAACTTTTACAACCATATTCTGATCCTTAGGAGTTAGCACATTTGTAACTTGAGTGGCCCAAATGATGTTTTCATCATTTGTGCCTATAACCATTCCAAAACCTCCAAAATCATTTCCAAACACTATATAAATATATATAAATCACTGTGTGAATGACCCCCTTGTAAAATGAAAAATTCCACTGATGCAAACCAAGCCTATTTACTGTGTATTGCAAAAATTACCAAAGGCACAAAACAGCAGACAGCTAGACTTGATACCCCAAGGACACAATGTAAAATGACTCCTATCCATTAATATTTTCAGGCAGACACTGCACTGATAGAAATAGGATTTTAGTAAAATGCCATGCATTAAATCCATTAGATATCTGCAATATGTCCATTTACCTCAAAACACTTTTCTTTCGAAATTTTTCTTCCCACTTCCCATATGATCAAATCTAGCAATGTATTTTCACTTATTTTGCCTGAAAAGAAGGAAATTTTCTCATGATAAGAATTTCACAAGGCCATATAGGAAGGTCCAAATTATATTTATTAATGGCTCCCATTTGTCTGTCAGATAATTAAAGACTTGCAATCCCCATAAACAATCGTGATGTTTGTCTTCATCTGTGGCAATGATATTTGTCATCACAAATCTTAGCTGGGGATTTTTTCCCCACTATTGTTTCATGATTTTTATTTTTTATCAGGTCCTTGACCAATCTGATGGTAGCACGATTCTCTAGTGATCAAATGCACTGTGTAACCTTTTATTGGCTATATGTATAGTTATTGGTATAAATACTCGATTACAGCATGTATACACACAGGGTGAAATCTCATAGAAATTAAATTTTCATTCACCCCATTTTTGTCCATGTAGCAATATTCCTTGTGGTTTGCTCACTTTTCTCTCCTTCATCAATGAATAAGAATAACAGTGAATATTAACAGTGAATAATTCACTGACTGGTTTGATCAAATACAACATTTATGATTTATTTTTACTTCATTCTTCTACATTTGGTGTATATATATTCACTTTGGTTCATCTTTTTACTTTCATTCTTGTTTTCCTTTTTTCCTTTTTCATTCTACATTTCTCTGTCTAATGAATATTCACTGTGATTTCATCACATCTCTTTTCACCAACATAGATTTTTTCATTCATGTACATGTAGTGCATGTTCAGGGAATATTCACTGTGTAGTGAATATTCCCAGTAAATATTCACTGTGAATATTCACTGTGAATATTCCCACTGAATATTCACCGACTGTGGTTTAATAAGGATCAATTTATTTTTCTCTTACATTTATTACATATTCATGGTGGTTCAAGTCACTTCTCTTTTTAACTTTTGTATTCTACATTTTGCATATCCCATGAATATTCACTGTGATTTCATCACATCTCTTTTCATCACCATAGATTTTTTCATTCATCTACATGTAGTGCATGTTCTGTGAATATTCCCTGTGAATATTCCCTGTGAATATTCCCAGTGAATATTCCCACTTAATATTTATTGTGGTTTGATCATGATGAATTTATTTTTCTCCCACATTTATTACATATTTACTGTGGTTCAATTCTCTTCACCTTTTAACATTTTTATTCTACATTTTTCATGTCCCATGAATATTCTCTTTAATTTCATCACATCTTTTTCCATTCCTCTACATGTACACTGTAGTGCATGTTCTGTTAATATTCACTGTGAATATTCAGTGAATATTCCCACTGAATATTTATTGTGGTTTTATCACGATGAATTTATTTTTCTCCCACATTATTTACTGTGGTTCAATTCTCTTCACCTTTTTAACTTCTTTATTCTACATTTTTCATGTCCCATGAATATTCACTGTGATTTCAACACATCTCTTTCCATCACTATAGATTTTTTCATTCATGTACATGTAGTGCATGTTCTGTGAATATTCACTGTGAATATTCCCACTGAATATTCACTGACTGTAGTTTGATCATGATCAATTTATTTTTCTCCTACATTTTCATCAACATGATTTTTTCATTCATCTACATGTAGTGAATATTCACTGTGAATATATTCACGGTGAATATTCACAGTGAATATTCACAGTGAATATTCCCACTGAATATGATCAATTTATTTTTCTTCAACATTTATTACATATTTACTGTGGTTTTCATGCCCCATGACTCACTTCTCTTCTTCATTAATATACTTTTTGCATTAAATCATGTTGGTACATTGACAGTGAATATTGACAGTTATAATCCTGTTTTTTTTTTTTACTTTCTCTTCATTCTCCTATATTTTGTTCACTGCGGTTCTCCTTCAGTTCTATTCATCTTTTTACTTTTCATAGAATGGAAGAGTGACATCAGCTGGTGGTATCTTGCCTCAACCTGTTGACAAAATAAAGACAAAATAAAAACAAAATTATCTAAACAAAATAAAGTCATTAATTTGCTTTCATGCAGTTCAAGAGTCATTTCTCATGAAGTAGGTGTGAGTGTTAATTCAAACTAATGTACTTTGCATATGAAGCTGAAACCTCACTAGATGCAGTGCTACATTTGCTCTCCAGGTTTTTTTAATGCCCCCCATATTCCTACCCTCTATATACTTCCCCCCCCTCTGAGATTTTATAATCATTGTCCAAAATAAAAGTGCTGACAATGAAAATACAATATATTAATCATATATCAAATTAACCAGAAAACCCAGGTTTCATGATTCCTTGCTTCCTCAAATTGTTGAATTACAATTTAACTTGATTAAAAGATGATATATTGTAGTTTCTCATACTATGGGAAGAAAACCTAAATACAAGATGTCCAACAGTCCAAATGGAATTAACCTAACTAAAATACAATTACGGCTGCTGTGTTTGAACCTCTTGAAATTTTTTTAAGCATACTCAAAGCTTGAAACAAGTACTACCAACTTTAATAACAAGTTTCCCATTGTATCTTTAGTCCAGATTAATACAATGACCTTGCTTGCCAGTTCGTGGATTTGCCTTCACACATTCATGAAGGGGTACGTCTTACAAATACTAGCTGTCATGACTACCAAACATAAACAAACAACTGGTACTACTTCCAAATTCTTAACACTCACTCTTCATTCAGTGTTACATGATTGAGTGAATTATGTACATAGATATTAACTGGCTTTGCCAGCAGTTCACACCTCCCAGGAGGAGCTTTGTGTTTACATGAAGGATTTGCTGTGGTTAGATAGGCACTGCCTAGTTCTAATGGTTAAATCACTTCAATACAAGAATTTCAAAAAAAGGTCATTGATAAACACTCAGATTTTCTAATAGTCTGCTATATGGAGAGTGCGAGTACAAGTATAGGAAGGCATGAATGTGTCATTAATACATTATAAATTTTGACCCCTCCTAAAGTTTCCCCATCCAATTTCTTCCACAAATGTTTGGCACAGCCACAGCATATCATGTTTTGCATATGCATTAGGATGCTAAACAAAAAGGACTTGAATAATATTCGCAATGGCGGGGCGGCTTAAAGCGATTAGATCTTGCACTTCATCCCGGCTTTTTCTTGATCTCATGCACAATGGCATAGATTTCATGTTGACATGGGGGGGGGGGACATAAAAGATTACCCCAACATCCCAAATACTATCTAAGCTGAGCGCCATGCACCATCGGTTGGCACGGAGCGTAAAAAACAATGAGGGTAAATATGTCCCAGATCACAGGGAATGGCACTTCCCAGGCCCTTTAACTTGCATTTATTTTGAGAATGATATAATGACAATACAATTGATGTATATAAATTATGGCGATTATAGATTAAGTGAAGTGCCAGTGCAAGTTCACTATTTGAAATTTTTCCAAATTAATTGCCACATTTTGAAATAATGGGTACCATAACATGGGGAGCTCCCCTAGTGAAATATTGGTGGAAATATCCCCCATCCCCCGTGATCTATGCCCATATGCTCATGCAAACTCTCTGCAAGAGTATACTTACACAGATCTTTTAAAAACACATCGACTAACATTACAATTAGACAAATTTGTCAGGAGAAATTTCAGCTGACATATATAGGGCTAATATATAGGGCTAATAATGTTCAGGGCTCAATGCTATTCTAAGTCAGTGAAGGAAAATTGGAGTGAACTTTTCAGTAAACTACCTCATTTCCACCATATGAAATTGACAAGTGATATGAAACATTCAAGCTGGCCTCTCAAGGAAAATTTTGATTTATGAAACACATACATGTGCACTTGTAAAACTATGTGAGAAAATTGTTCTACTGATATTACTTTGCAGATGAAACTTGGTGAAAATTTCATATACTAATGACAGTTATAAAATGATCAATTTCATAGAAAGAAATATGAAACAAATTTCAGAATTTAATTGGAAACATACAAAGTCTGAACTGAATTTGATTTCTGCTGACCTTTATAATTGACCTCTATATAAAAAAAATAAGTGGGATGATTTACTCATCATGGGGGAAGATATGTGTAATGTTTGAACTTCAGGCTATAAACTTGACCTTGTAATGTTATGGTGTTTATAGGGTTTTCTATAGTTTACCTCTACTGACAACAGATGTCCACTGGCCTCCACATAAAATGATAGGGACAACATTCTCACTATAGTCTTATTTCAAGTTGGTATTGTTTTAGTACAAGGTTTTGGTACTGTTGAGCTTTGACCTCCACCAAAAACATGGCTCATCATGGGGCATTAACATGTTATTAAAGAATCGCATTGATCCAATATGTCGTTTTAAAGAAATCATGTTTATTGCTCTCATATACACCTATTGGGATATACACACACAGATATGGCATCATGATGATTGTCGAGCCATTCTCTATCAGTATAAAAGATGCAAAGTACAAAAGTTAAAAAACAAAGAAGGTGCATGATGAATTATATTACCATGAGCCCATCAGCACTCATATACAATGGTGGTCTATCCATACATATGGACCACAACATATGAATGCATATATATATTAGTGAACATCAGACTGGGTTCATCTAATAATGGTTTAATAAGGGGATAAATACGAGGGTGTAAGCTAGGTCATAAATTTGATTTAAGACCGATGATGATGACATTATCAAGGAGGCTGAGCGGCCCGAGTCAACAGCCTAGGGCTGCTGCCCTCCTCGATGACATCATCAGAGGTCTTAAATCAAATTTAAGACCGCACACACTCGTTTTTATCCCCATTCATAAATATTACTCATTCCTACATATAATTTGGTAAAAAAAAATATTTTTCTACCCAAAAAATTGGATCATATTATATTCTCCTAAAGTCTCTTTTGATGTCATAATGACTATAGTTAGTACAAATTTAATACTTTCGGCGAACACTTCTATCGGCCGAACAATCATCATTATAATTGCTGCTTTCCTTTACAATTTCAGACTGTAAGTACTGTCTGATAAATGACCAAGTGGCAACTAGCTTCTGCTCAGAATGAAGAATAATTGTCATTTAATCAGGATCAAGTACATGTACGTCAACATATTATTCATTACATAGGTTTTCTCGGTACAGGTGTATCATTAATTAACAAAATATATGCAAATGCACCATCATATTTACGAAAAATGAAGGAAATGCATCTAGCTTCAACAGTAAACAAATATCCAAAGCCACCTTCAATGTAATCTGTTAAATTCTCTTAGTAAGATCTCATCTCATTATATTCTGACAATTAGTTTGTATAATAGGCCTATAGTGTTGCAAAGTGCTCTGCTTGATTAGCATCGACGTGCTATTATTTCGACAACGGACACCGTTTCCCCGAGTTAAGGATTCTTTGGAGAACGCTGATTGCTCGTTTATTCTTTCCCACAGCATTTTTGTTTTATTTCAACAAAGGTTAGATATTTGAATTGCACTTTTAAGAATATTGTGAGATAGCGACTGAAGAACTAAATAGGTAAATACTGCTAAGTGCAGACCATAAGCATAAAAAATTGTAATAAATCATTCAGAACCACAATGTAAACCAAAAGGCACAACTTGGAATAAAGTTTATGCGATATGCCAAATGAATATTCAATTGAATGATCAGTTTTGGAATATTGGAAAACCTGATCACCACATCCTATGTTATAGATATCTCTTCAATATGTCGTTAAATCCATTTATTTGGTTGAGTATTGGAACATTTTCAAATTACCCAACACCAGACAAAAACTGACTTAAAAACCTAATTTCCCCAAAACTTACTGGTTTGGGTATTCACGAGCTACCTATACTTACCCTGTTGATTAACAATTAGCATTTCCGACCGATCTAGTCTGCAAACGGAATGGAAAATCGGTCACCTATTCCCACATTCACAGCACTGTGTACATGTATACTGTGTTGTGATGGGGGCGCCATCTTATTCCTTCCGTACTGCAACAACCACGCAAAAAATAACCACGGAAAAAGTTACTAAAAGAGAACTGTTTTTCCTTCTGGAATCTCGGACCTTTCAACACCTACGGACGAAACTGCCTTCCGGAGTGGCCTGAAATCCTTCTGTGCTAAAATTACAAGTACCTTTTGAACTTTTTCAGGCCCCCCTTTTAACCTCTCTCGAGGTTCTCGTAGCCTACCGCTGCCTCCACGTGTTACGTAGGTACCTAGGCTAGGTATAGGCTACTTGTGTATACTTCACGTATACAGGCTATATAGGCCTTCTACACGTAGGTGCTTAGGCTTAGGCCTTTCACTAGGAGTTAGGACGTGTAGCTCATACACTCTTGGCTTAGACCTAGGTTCTTAGGCCCCTGGCCTAGGCCTAGTTGTTCCTTCTCCTAGGTACTTATCAGTCCACCACCCCCCCTTTTTCCTTGGAGTAAAAAAAAAAAAAAAAAAAAAATCCCAATCTTTTTTGGGATCTCTCATTACGTGATGGCCTCTACACGCACCACTACCCGGTGCTTGTCCTGTTCCCACTCCCGCCCTGGTGCAGAGTGGGACCCGCATGAACTCTGCCCCTCTTGCCGTGCTTGCTCCCGTGCTAGTCCCTGTGGGACCTGCGCCAGTTTTTCGCCTGATCAATGGCACACCATTGAGACGTGGCTGGCGGAGCGCCGGCTGAGGGAGGAGAAGAAGCGGATCCTGGCCTCACGTAAGTCCAAGGGAAAGGGGGCGGCGAAGGGTGGAGCCACAAAGGCAAAGGGGAAAGGTAGAACCAAACCCGGGAAAACTGCTGCTGCTTCAGGGGAAGCCAGCTCAAGCAGCAGTAGAGCTCCTGTCCCGAGCTTTGCTCCAGGAGACTCTGATCCTCAGCCCACAGAGGATCATGGTGCCACAAGCCTAAGCAGTCCCGTCCAGAGCCGTGCTCCGGGTCCGCTTAGGCAGGTCTCTCCAAGGA
>JAODFY010101947.1:0-11622 GCA_027580055.1 Paracaudina chilensis | reverse complement strand
TTCTTTTGTACGGCTTTATCAGAAAAAAATTCAGCTTGAGAGACATGTAGGAGTCACAATACTTTTTCAGCTTGGGCATAGGGGACACAGGTCTACCTTTGGCGCACTGTACACTAAACACAAATGTTTTCGCGGTCCGCGTGCTGGTATACACCCTTCATGAAAATGCCCCACCTCAGGCCCGTAGCTAGGCCCCTTGCAGACTACTGTGCACTCTCATTTGCCCCCTTTTCTCCAGGCTTTTGCATATCACATGTGCCTCGTTTGCAACCCCAAATCGTACTGGACATTTATCATACCGGATTTTTGGCGCGCTTTGGGCTGTGGACCGTTGTCCCCTTCTACTCATTTTTGATGATATTTTTCCAAATATACAGTTTGTAACCCTCAGATCAGACATGAAAACCAAACGCTATAGTGTACCCCCTTTCAGAGTGATTTTAGTAAATAAATCATATTTTACCGAATTACTACAAGTTTGAGGTCATGATCATGAGATCTCAAAATAAAGGTTTAGTAACTAATTGCAAGGTCTGAGAAATATCATGTCCGGCGATCTAGGAGGTATATTTAGTAAAATGTTCTGGGTAAGCTACGCCCCAACCGAAACATTTAATTTTTTTTATTCAGACACCCCAGTTTGTGAAGCTTAATCCTGCGCCTGTTCCCGCTAAGGTCAGTTTTAACTGAGAGTTTCTCTACAAATGGATAGTAGGCGTACAACATACACGTACAATATATTAAAATATTCAACAGAGCTTATCGAAACAAAGCTTATCAATGAATCCTATAATCCAATTAATCCTATAAACATGCCTGCATGGATCCAGGATTTTTACAGAGAGACAAACAGTGTTTATATGTATTTTGAGTTCACCACAAATCGTTGCAATCACATGTTTTGTTCAACGGTATGCTAAGAACGTTTATATTTCTCTCAGAGTGCAAGTGACTCCACCATTTATATATAGGCTGAGAGGAATTTCTTAAACAAACAGGATTTACTTTTCTATTTAAATTAGGAATAACTCTCCATGTTTGAAATATTGCTGGAAAATGTTTCGGGGTTCAAATTTTGACGCATCATATTAGAACCTATGTAAAATGGCGACAACAGAACAAGACCTCTGTAGGTGTATGTTTAATTTGTTCTCTTTCTTTTTTTGCATATATAAATATAATCAAGACGTGGTTTAATCATTGAGCCTAGGCAGTACCTATCTAACCACAACTAATCATTTAGGGTAGACGCCTCATGAGAGGTGTGAATTGCTTGCAAAGCTAAGTATAGTCTATACATGTACATAATTCACTCATGCATGTGACACTGAGTAGTGAGTGTTTAGAGTTTGGAAGTAGTGCCCGTTTTGTTTTGTTGTTTTGTTAACGCTTGGTAGTCATGACAGTACTAGTTAGACCCCTCCATGAACGCGTGAAGGCAAAACCAAGGACTGGCAGGCCAGGTCGCTGTATTAATCCTTGTTCCCCGACTTAGTGCCTATAACCTCGGGGATGGGGCTGTAATGAGTGACATAAAGCATGGCATGGCATGGAGCCATACAAATACAATGAGGCTCAAAACTAACTAGCTATTGTTCGCACGACCGAAAAAGAAGTGAATGATACAATACTGACACTGATGGGGTTTTTCACCTGTGTGTGTCCTCTCATGCCTTTTCCAAACTAGAGATCTGTATGAATGATTTCTCACAAAACTGGCACTGATAAGGCCTTTCACCCCTATGTAATCTCTGTGTTTTCAAATTGCCTGATTTAGCAAATGACTTCTTACAATACTGACACTGATAGGGATTTTCCCTGTGTGTGTCCTCTCATGCATTTTCAAAGTACTACTTTGAACAAATGACTTCTCACAATACTGACACTGATGGGGTTTTCCCCCTGTGTGTGTCCTGATTGAAGTTTCCGTTTCCAGACTTGAATTATTGCCAGCATCACCATCTGAAATGATAAAATTTTACATGACTAATTTTATATTATCTTTGCCCATTAACAGCATCTTATAACAAGCAAAAGAATCATTTAAAATTTTGTTCATACTACTGAACCTTACAAGTTCATTGGCTTAATTTCAGTCTGTCCTTCCTCAGTTTAAACTAGTATAATCAAATGCTATTAGTTGCTATTATCATAAGGCCAAGTAAAAACAAAAAGCATGTTTCTTGTCCGGATTTCCCAAAATGAGGATGATGGGCTTTTTATTTTTAAGGTAGTCAGCATTTAGGCAATTTACTAACAACCTTTAATGTATGTTATGTGTTCAAAGACACATGAAAATGAATGAGGTATGTGGAACATCAAAAATTTAAAATCCATACGACCACCAAAAAGGAAGCAGGCAGGGATAAGAAAAACATTTTTTTCCTTGGACTAATATGTTAAATTTAGTCATACACTAAATACACGGTACTAATGTAACAATGAATAACATAAAGGTGAAGGCCGGGTACCTGAGTAATACAACTTAACAATAACAATAGAAGTATCTGACGGCGTATACATAATTTAAATAGCAGTAAAGCTAAAATACACCTCCAGAATATGGTACGAAATGTGTAGACTGTGACCAATCACCATTCTCATGGGTAGGCTTGTCCACTACTTCTGGGGACAAGGTAGATTTATTTGTTTAAACAAATGGATCAAAAATCGTGACACGTCTCAAGGTATTCGTAATATAAATAACTCTATAAAGACTAATCGTAAATAAGTAACATTGGTAAACCTGTAAGGCAGTGTTTTATTCAATTATAACTGATATAGTAATCAAATGTATTTCATTAGGTTGTTAAAGGGCTTCTTGCCATAATTTATCTTTGGCGAATGGTATTTTGAGGCAGCGTAAGTGTCCAACAAATTTACTTATTTCGTCTTCAAACTATGAGTATAGCCAAGCGTGGCAGGAAGGACGGTTCCTAAAACATTTCATAACCAAAAGTTTTAGAATTTTCAGTAACCAAAAAAGCTGAATATGAGGCAGAAATTGTTTAACTATAAGCAAACTTCACTGTCGGTAATATTAACGATTATACAAACATATACTTCCTCCTACGTTTTGAAAGATTTAATGATAGTTGAAAAAGAAAGAATATACAGTTTTATGAAAGTTTTGAGATTGATTGTTGATTGCTGGAATTCCCACCGAACAATCACTGGATAAACGACCTCATCGACGACTTATTAAATTAAGTCCCTCGTGGTGCGCAATTTGAGTACGATTTTTGTAGCCACGTCCTCTAGTGACAACGGGCAACGTGACGAGTTGGTTCTCACTCTAATAACAGCGATGCAACAACGCACTAATCGAGTTGAAATGTCAAAACCGTAGGAATAGCTAATGCCATTTTCAAAAGAAACTCCATTTTGTTATGTATTTGATCCTCGTAGAATCAATCTCCACGATTGTTCTGGAGAAGGTTGGCATTTCTCCAGGATCACGTTGTCATCTTCGCCAGAGTGAAGACAGTTATGGCTGACCGCATGGTAAATTCTGTCAATCTGTGAAAATATTAAATTATTTTTTTAAAGTATTTGCAGTTATACAATACACTCACGCAAAGGTGCCATAGTCTTGAAATATCCGTACAGTGTTGCGAATCAAATTGTTGTGGAACTTGTTTTGCCCGGGTACATACACACCTGTTATTCCTTGGAAACGTTTCTATTTACGTATAGTTTCAAATTGTTCTTTGTAACTTGCATTTGGGGGCAATGCAACCAAAAATATTTCTGCCACACGAAATATGTCAAATGGGAGTACAAAGACCTATAGACTTAGTTACAAATTGTGCGCGCCCCATTTGGCGAAAAACCTACGAACAACGAAAGTAACATCTGTAGGGCTATTTGATGAAATGTATTTTACTTACCTTTTTAAGAAACAAAGCATACATTCACATTGTTGGAGAGAGAGAGCTCTCACGATCTACGGGGCCAAACAGTTGTCGTATCAGATTGCCTCATTCAGCGCTTTATTTTGATGTAAAACGTTGTACGGTGGGATATAGGGCACATACGGTTTTGAATTTTCAAACAAGGCGATGGAAATGGGGTCAATTTTGGCCGAAATTTTAAAGGGCTATACCTAAAGTTACACAGGGCAACGATGTAAATTACACCCATGTTTGTCTGTACAATATCAATCTATAGCCACATACGCCGGTGATATATCGTGCATTGTCCATCAGTTATTCAACGGTTACCTGTCCGCAACGGATTGACCGATCAGTTTCGAAAGAATGGATACTTGTTAGTAATGACCAAAAAAACACACATTAGAAATATGAAAGGAATAGTTTGGTGGCAAATGAAACTAGACTGATGGAAAAGGGACGGGAAACTACACTCATTACAATAGCTGGTTGTTGAGGTATCGACCTTTGAAATCAGTTCACAATTTCAATTTCATTAAGAATCTGGAAACATTTGTGACGTCACAGTTGCACAGTCACATTCAGAAGCTTTTGTTTTTCTTTATAATCAAGTTATTGATTTTTTTTTAAATATATTATCTATAGAAATGAAATCTTCAAGCAGCAATTGCTGCATTTTTTCAAAATATTACAAACTTTGACCATTTCAACTTGGTATTGAAAAAACATGAAAACATATAAAGACATATAAAGACGCATAAAACATATAAAGAATAGCGAAGAGTTTCCATGCTAGGATGACATCACAAATGTTGCCAGATGCATAACTTAAAAAAAATCAATAACTCAACAACCAGACATGCTATTATAATGGAACGTTCATCAATTTGTGTCCTGCTCGTTTCCTGCTCGTTTTCATTAGCCCAGATTCATTTGTCAATGAAGACGAGCTGGGGCAATACTCACAGAAAAGTCGACCCTCCATTCTTGGTTTGATTTTTGTCGGTGGCATTTGCTCGCCATTACTGTTTTCCCGTCAAGAGACTCCAAGCAGAGAAAGTTGTTCCTGATTTCGCCGATAGATGTTATCATCCATATCTGTTCAGGTAATGAGTCACAACCAGATTGATCACAGCGGTTAGTAGTGGGTTTGTTAATAGCGTATAGTAGTGGGTTTGTTCATAGCGGTTAGAAGTGGGTTTGTTCATAGCGGTTAGTAGTGGGTTTGTTCATAGCGGTTAGTAGTGGGATTGATCATAGTGGTTAGTAGTGGGTTTGTTCATAGCCGATAGTAGTGGGTTTGTTCATAGCCGATAGTAGTGGGTTTGTTCATAGCCGATAGTAGTGGGTTTGTTCACAGCGGTAAGTAGTGGGATTGATCATAGTGTTTAGTAGTGGGTTTGTTCATAGCGGTTAGTAGTGGGTTTGTTCATAGCGGTTAGTAGTGGGTTTGTTCATAGCGGTTAGTAGTGGGTTTGTTCATAGTGGTTAGTAGTGGGATTGATCATAGCGGTTATTAGTCATTGGCGGATACAGAGGGGGGGGGGGGGGTTAAACCCTCCTTAAGTTTGGATTTTTAAAATGATTTTTTCCAACTTTTATTATTTGCCATGGTTTAACGAGTTAAAATTGTCCCGAAGAACAAAAATAATGAGTTTCTGAAAATACAATATGGACATCAACAACTCGTTTATGGGAAAATGGACTAATGGATAAGCATACACGGGTGAGGTCGCAACCAGACATATAGTTATATATTGATTTTGTACTCGTACTCATACACATGGCTTTGTACTAGATCGTGCTCTTAACCACGAAATTATAGTCGTATACTTATCAAACATACTTATCAAACATGACAACAAGACTATGTTGGGTAGTACTAACATGAGAAAATAATGATGAAATTTATGATATGCTTCTCAATTGCCCCAGTCCCTTTAATTTTATACAGGCTACGCCCCAGTTCAGGTCTCCATAGGTTCCTGTCATGATCTATATACTTGACTATGATGTTCATGTTCTCGACTATTTTGAGATTGACATTTGATCGGCATTTGAGTCCTACAGGATAAATTGCAGAGAAGTAAATGGGACAAATGACACCATGGTCCACCTCATATGGATACCTGACCAGGCAATGAATATGAATGAATTTAGTATTACCTGACTACTTCCGGCATCATCACATGCAGTAACCGATGTAACAGCGCCCTCGATATGATGGTGATTTTCTTTGACTTCGATGTCCAGACACTTTTCAGATTCAATATGACGGAGCTATGTGGAAATAAATGTTATACGGGTGTACATTGTAATATTTTTTATTAATGTAACTGAGACTAAAACAAACTTAGAGTTTTACCAGAATAACCCGTGACCAGAACAAGCAGAGACCATAACACACCGTGACCATAACAACCCGTGACCATAAAACACAAACCGAGCCCAAAAAACCTAGACTAAACAAACCTAGACTAAACAAACCCAGACCAGAACAAACCCAGACCAGAACAAACCCAGACCAGAACAAACCCAGACCAGAACAAACCCAGACCAGAAAAACCCCAGACCAGAACAAACCCAGACCAGAACAAGTCGAGACTACACAAACCGAGCCCAAAAAACCTAGACTCAACAAACCTAGACTAAACAAACCCAGACCAGAACAAACCCAGACCAGAACAAACCCAGACCAAAACAAACCCAGACCAGAACAAACCCAGACCAGAACAAACCCAGACCAGAACAAGTCGAGACTACACAAACCGAGACCAAAATGCCTAGACTAAACAAACCTAGACTAAACAATCCGAGATTAAACAAACCCAGACCAGAACAAATCGAGACCAGAACAAACCCACACCAGAATAAACCAGAATAGAACAACTGAGACAAGAGCAAATAAACCAGAATAAAACAACTGAGACAAGAGCGAGCTGAGACCAGAACAAATCGAGACCAAATCAAACTGAGACAAGAACAAGCCGAGACCGGAACAAACGATGAAAGGGTAACTTCTATTTCTCTCCAGCTTCTTACAGCGCTCCATATTCTGTCATTGAGTAATGTGAAGTTACTGCAGTGTCTCGGGTTTAAAAAACAACACTTGTTGAAAGGTTTACACATATTGATTACACAGTACATACATGTGGTAGGATACGTCATGTTCAGTAAGAATTTTACGAACAGTATGTGCTACGTTCTTTAGGTACGGGTGTTCACTGCTGGTTTCATGACGATTTGTGTGAGTACATGTAACCGTTAACTGGCTTAATTATTGCTATGAGAGATCTTTCTATGTGTATGTAGCTTACATATGTGTGTCTGGCTAAATCCTAAATAACGCCCTGTGCTTACATCATCAGATCATACCTTTATATAACATCATGAAAATACCTCTCTTAAAATATATACATTATTTTAAAATGCATAAGAGATTATGCTAGCACGAAGCAACAGCATTGTTATCATGGGGTCACACGAACTACCGGTGTGAAAGAACAGACAAATTAATCATTTATATGTAGTCAGCTCCTTCTACGAAGCCCTAGAAAGGACATAGTAAGAAATTAAATTTATCACGTACGTACGTAATAATAACACAAACGTACGTAATGATAACACGTAAGTACGTGATAAGATATCACGTACGTACGTAATAATATTACGTAATATTAATAATAAAAAGCAGCTGCCAGATGGGTAGGGATGAACGTACTAGCTTGTGCGTCTCTACTTTGATTTAGGGTTTAGTCATGGCCCGATTTGATTTGACTTGGTTACTGTAAGACAAGCCAGATGGGCAGGAGCCCGGTGAGTGGGCAACTAAAAAGCGCCTGTTTGAAAATAAAAAGGTCACTCGGTGAAACAGTGTACAATATACGTCGCAATATCTCAGTGCATGGGTATATATATATGTATGGGGCAAATAGTGTGCAAATCTGTCTTACAAGGTAAACGTGTATCCGACATCGCGCATGGGCTTACAATGGCCTCCCCATCAATTTTCAGGTGAGGAGGCAAGAAGCGAGCACACATTTCTAATGAGGGCAACAAATTCACGCGCCGTTCGCTGGTACTCTTATATACAGCTTGAGGGACATGCAAGTAGAGTTCAGAATTATCTTGGGGGAATTATCACGCGCAAGGCCAGAAATTTTCAGGTCAGAATACTAATAGGCATGTATTCATGCAATGGCACCCCCAGAAATTCAGCTTAAGGGCAAGTATGGGGCACATATGTCTCACATGAACTGGTAAATTCAGATTGAGGGTAAAAGTAGGGTTCAGAATTCTCGTGGAAAAATTCCTAGAATAGAATATCGAGATCCTGAGATAAATTATATAAATTAGTCCATTTTCTTAATACTTTTTGGTAAACCAAATGCCGAAATACGCCCGTAAATGTCAAAATCAATAATTTAGTCGGTAAAATATGGAACGCCAAAGGGCCCAACATAATTATGATGATGCTCTAATTAGTAAAACACTTATGTTGCTGTTGTAAAATTTGATGCTGCTATTGTAAATGTTGATGCTGCTACTGTAAAAGTTTATGTTTTACTTGATGACATATGCAGTAGCGATAGAAGGGCGTTCCTTTCACGACTAAGTAAGCAATCAGAGTTAAGTATCTTCACTGCAGTGATGCGTAAATGGTGAATGTACGGATGCAGCATCGTGACCGGGACGGCTAAAATAAAAACGCAAACGAATATATTAAAAAATGGAAATGATGGCACAATTTTTGCATCTAACTTTCTGTCAGGTAAGTAGGCCTACTTCCGGGGGCACAAACGCAATGACCCTTGGTCAGCCTTAAATGTCAACCTCAAGACGGTTAAAATTGTACCCACCCGGCTATACCGCTCACGATATTCGGAAATGTACGTACGTGTTATTCTCACGCACGTACTAGAGCTCTAGAGCTTCGTATCCTTCTGAGTAGGACGTATAATATTATATTATTAGTACACGAATATGCCCCAAAGAGAAATACCGGTGAAAGACATTTATATTAAAAGGACTGGTATTAAAGGTATTTAAAGGTTACTACTCCAAATATAAAAATGCAAGACTGGTTAGCTCATTTGCTGTCAAGTATGTGGTTTCGACAAATCACGAATTTTGCGAAGAGATATGTGGAAATTATTTAGGATAAGAGCCTACAGCCTTTAAAAGATTTAAAAAAAAAAACCAAGATACGTTCCCGTTTAAAAAAATACTGGAAAAAATTAACCTTTTCAATATAAAACATTTCAACTTTCCTTTAATTGTCTTCATTGTTCGTATGAGCGTCTTGGTAGCAAGCAGGTGTTTGCCTTTATATGATATAAGTATAACCTTGAAGGTTTAATGCGGGTGTACGTACCCATTACTACGTGAATGATGTAATGTGGCTATTAGGCTAATGAGGAAAACTGGAACGGTGAAACCGTCAATGGCTCGCGTGCCTTTATGAATTAGTAAGGTTGGAAATCCTAAATAGATTTTAGAAGTGGGGATATGGGCGGGGGATCTGTGGTAATTAGTCCGGGTGGGAATATGGGGGGGGGGGGAACCTAAATTGACTGGGTGGGGTACATACATTAGCTGGGGTGGGGTACCTAAATTGGCTGGGTAGGATTGACTGAGGTTATGGTAACCATACTTGCAAATGTTCCGCGTACAAGCCAAAAATGAAGTAAATTGCAGCAGTGTCATATCACCAAACTCGTGACTGCAATGACATAAATATCACAAAATTGTATACAACAACAAACTGTGACAAACTAATGGCTACGCGATTTTTTTTTTCTCGCAGCAATAAAAGCATATTAGGGACATATTCACCAAATTATTTCTACAAACAAAAGTTTTTAATCAAAATCATACCTGCATAAAGTATCTATCGTTTGTACCGAACGTACCTTAGACTATATCGTAGGCTATGCATCATACCTGCATAAAGTATCTATCGTTTGTACTGAACGTACCTTAGACTATATCGTATGTAGTCTTTGTATCATACATGCATAAAGTATTTCTCGTTTGCATCGTTTGAATCTGTGAATTATCAGTGTCACCAGAAACGTATATGCTACCGCACCCGGCGCACCGTGTAGTAACGAAATTCGTTTTCCAGAAGTACAGACAATTGTATGAAATGCGGAAGTTCACGGTTCCAATTACGATGTGAGTGTGTGCCTAACGCACGTTACTTAAAATCGTTTGTAAAATATTGAATCAACCAAGTTTGCTAAAATAAGATTAAGAAAAAGGGTAAACAGATTGGATTTCCGTTTGCAGTATGTAAATGACTTGACATAATTCGATTTTTTAATTCCTTGCTGAACATATTCTACCATATAGAGCCATTTTAGTGTGAAATTAATCTTTGTGGCCCATCTATTTATCCACAACCGTGAACTGGCATATTATGCAAGAACAATTAGGCTACTGCAGCCATTTCCATGAAACCAAAAAGAGCATGTTTGTATACCATATCTAATTGGCCCATCGGTCTAGTCTTAAATATCCTTTCTTCGCCGAATTCCACCGTTACATCTCTTCCCTATATTTAAAGCCCAAAACACACCTACCTCACCATACCGCTCTCCATTTACCGGCCATATCGACATCGGATAAACCGTCTCCCAATACCAATATATCGATTTGCATTTCAGATTTTGTATTAAAGCCTCTTCATCTAACAGGTCTCCAGGATTTTCTTTTTTGGCGCTAGGAAATATTGTGTAGAAGAAGTTTTTGTACTCCCCGAACCAGATCTCGACCAGTCTTCTCTTGTCATTAATCTCCCCCCTCCCTGGGAGATGAAAGGGGAAGCTATGTCTGTGGAGATGACCCACGTGGGAGCAGGGTAAAAGCTCAATGTAACCACCACACATCCAAATCTGTTGGAAATAAGGTATTTAAACGGAAACCATAAATTAATTAATTCATTATCCATCTATCAATTCATTCATGCACTCATCCACCTTTAAATTAATTAATTAAATAATTATTAATTAATTAAAAGATGGGTGGATGAATGAATGGATAGATGGATGGGTGGATGGATGAATGTATAGATGAATAGATGGAAGAGTGAATGAATGAACGAACAGATAGATGGATGGGTGGGTGGATGTATAGTAAACGGATTTATCAATGAATGGGTATATTGATGGGTGGATGCATGCGTATAGATACATGGATGAATGAATACATGGATAAATCGATGGATGCATGGATAAAGGAATGAACGAATATATGGATGCATGGATGAATGAATAGATGGATGAATTAATTAATTAATTAATAGATGGATGCATGCATGTATGTATGTATAGATGAATAGATGAATGGGTTGTTGGGTGCATTGGTGAATGAATGAATAGATGAATGAAATCAATGGATGAGTATATTGATGGGTGGAAGAATGAATGAAAGAATAGATAGGTGGATGCATAATAAATGGATTTATGAATGAATGAATATATGGATGAATGGATATGGATGAATGAATGCTTGGATAAATCGATGGATGTATGCAGGGGCGTAGCTAGACCACTTCATGTAGGGGGGTGTGAGATCCATTTTGCCGACTACCCAAATCGTCACCATGGGTGGGCGCGTAGCGTTGGAAGACATTTTTTGACGAAAATGCCTCCTATGCCGGAAATGGCACTTCCCATAACATGCAGGTTGCATCTTGACATTCTTTGTTTCGAGATTTTGTGTAAGA
>JAODFY010101946.1:0-18333 GCA_027580055.1 Paracaudina chilensis | reverse complement strand
GGGAGGGGGGAGCATTTACCCCAAGATTTTTGACTCACCTGGTAATGACATTAATTTGAAGAGTGGCCATTTTGTTGTCAGATGACATCAAATCACTCCAGATGACAGGTGTGAAGAAGATAATCACACTCTATGGACAATATATTGCACTAATATGTATATTCATATACATACACCTTGATGGGTCATGTGACAGTATGAAATGGCCATTTTTCAAATCAAATTGTTTTGTGTCAGTCTGATTAAATTCAAAGCAAAAGGGTTCACCAGAGAGAGATATATATATATAATCTAACACATATATAGAGTCAAAGTATATTCATTACTTATTCAGATCCAGATAAAGTCTGGAAGCCACCTGCCATCGCTGAGCCTTCCAAGAAGTATGACTACTGCCGTCAATCATGTGCAATTATCACCACCCAGCAACGGGCCCATCCCCAGTCGTCCAGATTCGTCCTCCTCCCGGTACACACCTCTTGGAACATTGGCTGGAAATGACATGGGTACTCTGGCAATTTTACTATAAATCCATTATTTGTAATTATGTGTAGCAAATATTTCTTCCAGCTTAATGTTTTAATTGCATGATGATATCGTCACAGTATATTTATGATATCAAATGGTACTTTGTTTTAGTTCAGCAATTATGGCTATATATGATACTCTGCAAAATCTTTGAGATCCTTGCTGTGACACTTTCTAAAAACAATGCTTGAAACACCCCACTAGATCAAAGATTCTGGTGGGGTGTCCAGGCTTTGCCACACGGACCACAATCGAACCACCACGAGGAATATTCAGCATGTGAATGTAAATGAATTTTGCCACTGGCTGTTCAAAAATGGCAACACACCATGCCCAAATCTTCATGACACAAGCAAATACAGTTCTGGCAGTGGTACATCAGTTAACAAGATACTAGTTGCTCTGTTTAGCAATTAAATGAAATACCCGGTATACAGTGTGCTACTTAAATTTTACAAAATTTTAATCACCTCGTGTTCTGTGTATCCTTGGTGGTTGCCATGATTTGCAATTGTACTCTACTGCACTTAATTCCCTTTGAATTATTTAATGAACTAATTTTATCAGCAGCATGATTTAAAAAAAAAAAATTTGCTAGTTAGATCAGCTTTTTGTTATGTTTGGAGGTTCAGCTATTCACCAATCTCTTAAGCAGTGTTTTAAAGTTAATTTTTGAGTGAGAGTCTTCAAAAGTTTAATATTCATTGTCCATTTCAGGTAAAAGTTTAGCCTATGTGCCCCCGATAAGCGACAAAGACTGTATGGAAGAACTGAAGGAGGTACTCCGGAAACCTCTAGAGAAGGTCAGTCGACAGAGGTTACGGGCCATTCTCTATGGGTTCAGACGTAAAGGGGGCCTCGAGAATCGTATCACCATACAACATATGAATAATGTTCTTCTTGAGCATGATGTACGCTTATCTAGCAGGATAGTCCAGCTTATCAGAAAAGGCTTTGAGGGGAAGTATGGCTTAGACTATGAATCACTATGGAAACTGATGTGCAATGCTCAAGCTCTTTCAGGTATGTATTGACAGTGCTATAGCTAACAATCAGGGTTTTTTATTATTTTCCTTATGTGACAAAAACATCCCATATATTACTGAACAGACCTGCATTACAGACTTTTGACTTGGCCATTCATTTAGTACAATTCTTCCCAAGCTTTGGAAAGACTTTTTGTTCACATCACGGACATGGTTTCATTATTCGGACATGTCTGTACAGAGATGTTTGATTGTTTGTTTTGTGTTATGTTTGTGATAATTTCTTTATGAAATCCAATTATCAACAAGAATAAAATCAACCAAAAGAACCCACAGATGAATAATCTAATCTTTACTTTCATACACTAGCTGGGTACAGTATTTGTAACCTTATACCCAAACCACATATCTGGTGAATAAACATATTTTGTGTAGCATGATGTGAATAGCTTGTAACACAAAATCAATGTTTTAAAACAAAAGTATTGTATTACAATACTATCCAAAATCAGCTGAAAAATAGAATTTGAAGCCCTGCACATTCCTTTTATTCTCATCATTACTTTATTCATTTATTCCATTAATGTTCTTGAGAAACGAGGATGGAAAATTGAAACCTCCAAATGACCTTCAAAATTGTTGGCACTACATGTTGACCCATATGTACCAAGTTTCATGTGAATTAAACAATGTTTAGTAATTGACCTAAATTGACCCCTGATGACCTCCAAAATGATCAAAAATACCTATTTCCCCCCCAAAAAAAAAATCTGATAATTTTTGCTAAAATTGTTTGAAATTTTGGTCAAGATTCACCTTTGTCCCAATTTTGAGAATATTCGTTCATACGGTCTGTAGCTATGTTCAATAATACATTTTTAACCCCAAATTTACTTTACCAAGATTCAAATTTTTTGATAATTTTCAATAAAAGTGTTGGCGATTTTTTTTTTGTGCAAAAATTAAGCTCATAGATCCGCCATAGTGAGTAGGTGTGCCCTAATGTAGTGTTTGGTGCCTGCAAATGTCACTGAAGTTCAGATTAAATATCGGGGTGAAAATTCCTATCAACATTGGTAGGCTTTATATGGGAAATAATGTTAATCAAACATGGTCATGGTCGTACATGGGTAAAATTTGTCCTTCATATCACATTCAATTTATGTTTTACTTTAATAACATGGGGCAGTACAATTGGACCTCCACGTTGTAATGTGCTTGAAATTGTGCTTTGTTTGAAAACAAGGAGATTAATTCTCACAGGAAGTGTCTGAACACAAGGTTAGATGTGGCCTAAACTGGTTTGGTATCTTTTTGACCATGAGAGCCTAACCACTTATATATTACATTTGTTTTGGAAAAGTTACAGTTACTGTTTTTGTCAATGGGACAAAGTTTCAAAATTCAATGATCATTTTGCTGAATAATTAATTTAAGTTTGTAGAATAGCATAAATTTACATATTAATCATCAAATGGAAAATAGCATGTTGGTATGGTTTCAGTCAAGCTTGTGTAGAGCCATTGGCATGGAAACCATACATAATAACTTTGGTACTCTATAGCTTAAGATAACATAAATGTTAATACTGGTTGTGTTGTTGTTTTCTTCTTTTTATTTGTTTTCCCATTTAATTTGTCTGGTAGACAATTGGGATGAATGGTTTATTATGACATGTCGGACAGGATTTGAGTCAGTACCTTAAAGGTACTCTCCAACTTTATATTGGGGTAACTACCTAACAAACACTGCATGATATGCCAGCTAAAATTGTCATTTAGATTTATGTATCATTGGATATTCACCCACCAGATGCAGGGAGGAAACGGTCTGTCAGCGATGTGCATCTTGCATATTGATAACCTTGTTTATATTTCTCCGGTCACAGGGAGGGACAGCGTTATCTGTCTGTATGGTAAGGATATTCACCCACCAGAGATGGTGAGAAAACAGTCTGTCAGTGGCACGGGCATGGACCCCAGAGACCTGGAACTGATTCATCGATTGAAGCGACAATTCTTGTCCAGTCGAGATCACAACCTCAAAGAAATCAGAGACATGTGTGAAAAGAGGGACACTCTCCATCATGGGGTTCTGCCTTCCCGAGTTGTGAGTATGGGTAGGCGGCAAAAACGTTCCTGGGGAGAGGGTGCCCCCTTTGGAAAGTTTTGTTTTCTAAAAGGGGCTTAGATGCAAAATGTTGCTACCATTGCCATCATTTCACTAGGTTAGTACATTTCAGGGGGGGTTAAGAAAAAACAAGGGAAAGTGTTATTCCTTGACAACGAAGGCAGAATCTATTTTAAAGTAATAAAAAAATAAAGTATTTCATCTTATCATTGAGGTATCCAGCCACATCTATTCATGAATATAAACAAGTATTTTGATGTTATAAAGCACTCATGCATATATTGGATCCGAACACAGAATGGCTGATTGGTAAAGTCTGCATGATTCTATGGCAGGCTATGACCACGATAATCATACCGAGGGTGCGCTAAAATCCAGCATCACACACCAAAAATGAATAAGACACTATATATCGTCTGGTAGGTAAATCACTGGGGTAACTAAACCAGAACTAAGATTAGTCATGCACAGACAGTAATACATGTTCATACATTGTCGTTGATATTATCCAGATGTTATTGCCGGCTACCTTCTTACCGAATACCGATGCCAAAAAGTCCTAATGAAATAGAACATCTGGTTGCTTATTTCCTGAGAAATGAGCATTTGAATACATTATTTCTAAGACCTTCCCAGTCATTAAAATTTATGAATATAAAATATAGCGTGGGTCACTATCATTTCACTCACTATTTTAGCTATACATATGATACCCAACAGATTAATAATTAACTTTCAAAACACTGTAAAAAAAAATGATACCAGGGGCGGATTTAGGGTTTGGAAAAAGGGGGGCTTATTCGTGAGGGCAAAGACCTCACATACGAGCACCAAGGTGTGTCTATGGTGAGGGGTCCAAGGGGCGGGCCTTCCATGGCGATATTTGAAAAAAAGACCTTATATGCCAATTTGAAATCACATATAACTCACAAGGGCTTGGCTCGGGCTGGTAAAGCCCCTACTTAGATACGTGCCTGGATACTGATCGTACATATCATATATCAGACTACGTCCACTCATCCCTAAACTCCCCGTGGTCTCCTTAGTCCTTCTATATTTACTCTCTACCCGCACCAATACCAAAAGGAAAGCACGCCATCATTTAGGTGGTTCTTTACGGTCTCTACGAAGTCTGTTGTAATGCGCCGAAATATAGTATGATAGATAGATAGAGGTTAACATGCATGCTTACCCAAACTTTTTTTAGTGTTAATTTTGATGCACTTTCCCCCCTCCCCCCCTACTGGTTATGCGACTGCTGCCTTTTCAGGGTAGGACAGCCAGCCCTTGGCATGCATGAGGAATATTTCTAGCAAATGGAATTTCTCCTGATCTTTTATCAAATAAGACTGAGAGATTTGTTATTGATGGTTGCATATTTACTTAAATTATCATTATTATGAAGGAAATTCAGACGGGTTGGCAGTCTTCTGAATTTTATTTATTACACCTGCCTGGGGAGCAACAATAACTAGGACAAGTATCCAATTTAATCAAATCAGTATTTTAGGGAAGAGCAACATGTGATTTACTTTATGCTGTGATATAAACTTGGATTGGAGTCATTGGAACAAGTGGGATTTTATGAGTCTTTTCATTTTTCTTTATTCAGATGAAGAAAATTTGCGAGGAGCAGAGACTGCCAGTTTCCAAGCCTCTTCTTAATCTTCTCCTGGCAAGGTGTGATGATGAGAAAAATGGACAAATTAGGTGGGGCTCTTTATCTTCATGATTTTGTATTTATAAATATTATACTTCTACTAGTTTCTACTGCTCAAATAGGTTTGGAAAGTTAGGCAAAACAAATTTGAGGCTGTAAGGAGAGTTTAACCTCCTCCCACCAAAGAGAAAATGTTTAAGTTCTGATGGAAGTAATTAGTAGTAACAATTTTATTGAACAAAGTGTACCAAATCTTTTAAGTGGTCCACTGTACCCCTTGCCTATAATATGTAAAGCAATGCTGTGAGAAAATAGTATTGTAATGAGCAATCTGAGCATGTGAGGCCATGAGAGTATACATGTGAATTGTACATCAGTTAATTATCTACATTTTAATGGTTGTGTATGTATGCTTAACTGCTTATGGTCACTATTTTACAGCTGGACAGATTTTGTGGGCATTCTGGAGAATGCCTATGCTGAACTACCCGAAACTCTAACTAGATCCCCTTCATCTAAAATGAGATCAGAGAGCTCTGTGTCTAAAACCAGTCAGTTGGACTCTATCAGTAGGTTAACATTTAATGTTTCATTTGTGCTTACCCATGTCTTAGTTCTGGTCCCAGTTCTGGTCCCTCGATCAGATTAGATTGTTAAAAAGGATCTGTGGAAGGATAGTGAAGATCAGCATAAAAGGATAGTGAAGATCAAAATGTTTATATATGTAAAGATCTAATGCTTCATCAAACAATTTTGTTAGATATGTTAGTGAAGATAAAAATAATCGTATTTACTACTCTGGCCCCAAAGTGAATTTCACAGATCCAAGAAATTTGTCATTGGTCAAAGCCCCATACACAACAGTAATTGAGACTATTCTAGCAGATTTCTAGCAAACTCGAGTCGAGAGTTGTTTACTTTTAAACATTAGTTTTTGTCCTGCACATGGTCAAATAATAAGACAGTTTTAGTTCTGGTCCTGTGATAAAATAAGACTGATAGATATGTTTGTAAAGATTAACGTGTATATTTCCTCAATCAATAATTTTGTACCCTTGATGAAATATGATTGATATGCTAGGTAAAGGTGAATACATCAACTGGTGATCAAAATTCCCTCTCTGTATTTCAAGGTGATATTTTTAATACTCACATTTGTTTACAGATGAAAAAAACAACCGAGGTTCTGGCACAAAAAGGAGAGCTGTTCCTAAGAGTGCAGGAAAGACTAAGCTAGCTGAGAAACCAAAACAGCAGCAAAGGCCAGATAAAGACCTCAGTAATGACGAATCCGATCCATTCAGTGCCAGCTACACATCCAGTCTTTCAAGCGGTGAGGAGAGCCTCTTCCTCTCGGGGTCATTTGGAAAAGAAGCAAAAATTGTAGACGAGATGAGCGTGGATCGGAGTCAGGAAAAAACATCTGCCGAAATGCAAAGGACAGATGAGGGTGAAGAAAACACAGGGGAATGTGGGGGTAAGGAAGCCCCTAATGGCCATGGGAATGCAGAAGAACCTACCTCTGCCAAACTGCCTTCAGGGGGAAAGGGTGATGACAAGCTCCAGAGTAAGTTAAGGCCTATATCGGGTCTTGCTGATAAAATCAAAGCCAAAGTCAATAAAAAGGTCATCAAAAAAGAAATAAAGACAGAAGTGGCTGGAACCGAGGAGGGGAAATGCGAGAAAATCTGTGAAATTGGTGGGAACACCGGCACCAACGAAAAGGGTGAGAATGGCGTAAGGGCAGCGAGCGATGGAAAAGCAAAGACAATCAAGGAAATAACTGAGACAGAGACCAATGCTAAGGCTGCTGCAATCCTGGGCAATCAGGAAGAGAAGAAAGGTGATCATATTTGATTTTTGATTCCTTGCCAAAGGAATCTATGCGGTCCAGCGGCGTATGTGCGTGTGTGTGTGTGTGGATGTGACGCCTGCTCGTAATCATGTTATCTCAAGAACACCAACCTTCACGAACGTCTTACTTGGCATGTAGCTTTCCCACATTGAGTACAAGAAGCCTATTGTTTATGGTGCTGTTTCAAGGTTGTGTAGGCGCTAGCCGGAGAACGAGGGGATGGGTATAGGTTCGAAAGTAACTTAATAAATTGGGGAGCTGCCACTGGCAGTCACTCCACGACAAGGAAAATAAAGGAGAACGGAACGGTGTGTACAGTACAACTGCTTAATCACTAATCTATTCAAAATAATAATACCCGTGTAGCCAGCCTCAACCGTGACACGGTCGATTGCACATGAAGTGAATCGCTGGCAAGATTAACTCATACATATGTAAATAAACTGAATATAAATATGCGTAGCCCTTCCCGCTTCTTCCCAGCCGTTTCTTTTAACATTCTACATAATTCCACCCTTATAAAATAAAGATAAAGATAAGTTTCATATAGATACAAAAAATGAAAAACAGACATTGCCTACCTTAGATTAGATGGTCAAAATTTTGTCAATCATGGATGGGGACCACAATATTTGGACAGATTCTCTCAGATTTTTGTGAGTACTTCGTGACGGTGTTGTTGTGAGAACGTAGTTGTCAAAAAGGTGTGGCGCGCTTTCGTTTTTGAGATGAGCATGGGTGTCCGTCTTACCCGGTGCTCCGTCTTATCCCACTTTCCCCTACTTTCACAATATTATTCTGAAATGATTACTAAATGCCACCTGTTCAATAAGGACCCACAGATTCATAAGAATCTGGTGTCCGTGCGTGTATTGTCTGTTAACATCATGTGTGTTTTTTGGAAAAAATTACAATCATACCCCTTCAACAAAATTTACCACATTTTCAAGGGTATTAATGTTGGTCACTACGCCCGTTCAATAGTACATTCCCTGTCACTCACGAATACTAAGCAATACCATATCCTAGGATTTTATTTCACGTGTGCAATGACAGGAATCCATCATAATGTACAAAATAAGAGGAGATTTTAAACAAATATTTGACGTAATGCATAAACCTTTGATGTTTTACAACACATTGCATTTTGAATAACACTTATGTCATTGTGAACCGTATGTGTTCGGAACGAAAAAACATGGCAGCTCCATGGAATAACGAAACGCACATGTAGTAATGTATGGACACTACATACAATTGTTCACTGTTGTTGGTTATCTTATGAATTTAGTGAATAATTGGGAAGTGGTAAAATTGGTCATGGTTAGTATAGTAATTAGGCCTGTAGGCCTGCTGTATTTTTCTCTGAAGGGTATTGAACAGCAACTAATTAGCCTATAATATTTGAAAAAGATAAATTAGTGTAATACAATTTGATATGTATGGTCTCCTAATGAAAACGCAACAAAATTAGTAATGGGATACCTTCATGTTTATATATTGGCTTCCAGCCCCATCTGAGAAATGTACTAACTTATATATTGGTATCCCCTGGCGTGTGAGATAGTCTGTTGCCAATGACGCAAAGTGATGTACAGCATGTTGATCATGAATACGGTCGTCCCAAATCATCATTAGAGACTCATGAGTAACCTCATTGCATGAATCCTCAGGGCATTTGTAGTATGCTACAATCGGATGTATGGTTACCTGATTATAGGACCAATGAGCACTTTGTGCTTCATCTTGAAAATGACAATTATAGTTTTCTGCAAAGTCCATACAAAAAACAACCCGGTTGTCAGGGACATTTTTCCTTATGTGGTCAAATTGTTTAGCCTGCCATTTGGCATTTGCAAGGTGTTTGGAAAAGGGGATTAACTTGGCTTGCAGTGCTTCCACCAATACAGCAAGGGATCCGGACTTCCTTTTCAGTGCCATTCTCCGTCCTCTTTCACTTTCTTCCAATTCCCAAGATTTCCATTGAACCGGAGAGTTGCCAAATTCTTGAAGCAGTGGAGCAAAATGTTCCTTGATAGTTTGAACCCCACATTCATTTCAGGTACGAGAGATACACTCTTCTTTTGGGAAGAGCCCATCACTATCGCAAAGAGTTTTGTCAGAGGCAGAATACTTGTCCTTTATTTGGAGGTTACTATGTCCCATTCTGATGACCTTCTGATTAACTGCTTCCAAATAAAAATTTAACATTGATGCAGTATTCAAACAGGCACTGCAGAAGTCTGCTCTTTGTCATCGGCTTTATATCTGTGGGGCGCAGCTTCTTGAAAAAACTGAATGATATGTGGAAGTCTGGATTTTCTTCCTTAAATACCTTTAAGGCATGACCAGCAGTACACTCCATAACCTTTGCAGGACTTGACTGACCCCCAAGTGGTATCTCCCGAGTAATGTCTGCACGGTTGTAAAAGTCAGTGACTTGCCTGACCTTCTTACTTCCAAACGAGTCTATCCGCTTCTTGTGCAGGACATCCCACTGTTTGTTTCTTCGAAGGAAGTTCCAGCTGAGGCCAAACTCGGCATGGGCAACTCTTTTTGAGAAATCTCTAAGCAAAAATTAAAAGGAACTTAAATGTTATGTTGTGCAAACACTAAAATTCAAAAGGCATGTAATTTTTGCTTTAAACTAAATACTTGTGGTCTTGCCAATTTGTCTTCCATACAGTAGCTGTACCATGCAAACAGTTTGAGCTATCTTATTATGGAACACTCTAGGTGAATCGTTAACCATAGATGGATGGATGCTACAAATATTGAAACATGAGCAACAAACATTGGCTCATACTATAACTGTTCAATAATCATTGTGAATACAAATTTTGGTCAATATTTATTGTGTGGGAGAGCCATTCACTTTTTCTGGGCATGTGAAAAATTAATTTTAAAATAAATTTATATTTAAATTAAACATCTGGCAACATTTTGTGAAGTCACCAATACAAAATCTAAGATGACTGACTAAATCGACTGAGTTTTTCCTCTCTCCTTTTAAGCAGAATTTTTTCTAAAAGTGCTCACCAAATCCTTTCCAGAGTTTTTCAAGCAGAGTCTTGCTGTGACACATGTAGAATGTACCAGTCTTTGATCCCCATCTGACCATTTTGTTGTCTAAACTCTTGAAGCACACACACATTCTATAAAACAAATAAAAAATATAATAGATCAGAATTGTGAAAAAAATAATCTGTTTTTGCTTATTATGGGGGCTGTATACCTGAAGGGCACCCTCAAGTTTGTAATATTTTGTTTCCTCTATATCACCAGTGTTATTTAGTTGATCTTAATAAAACTTGGTAATTATAATGTTTGAGGTCATGCCTACAAACTGGTGTAAAAATTTCAACCCAACTTGACCTTAATATGCAAATTAGCAAGGGTCAAAGGCCAAACTCAATTTTTGCTGATGGCTGCAATTAAATTGCAACTACTTCCTCATTTTTAGGTCTGTACAATTCTTGTTTTACATACACCTTCATTGATGTCTTGTAAGAAAAATGGGTGTTTTTTTTTCTTGCAACAACCGACATCGGGTTACCATGACAACAAAAACAATACAATACATAAATAAATGATTACATTTTGCCATAACTTTTAATTGGTAGGAGATCTTGGAAAAATAAAACACTCATTTTGTAGCCCTCTTCAAAAGCTACATTTCTGCCAAGTTTTGTGTTGATTGGGTGTATAGTTTAAAAGTTTTTAGAAATTTTAAGTCAAAATTGGTAGTTTTGCGTAAAATGCGTTTAAAGTTCCGGCCGTTGAAAAAAAAGTGTCAAATTAGCTTACCGACAAGCTTTTCGACCTAACAAACTGTTTTTTACCACTAATTTCACCTACAAGGCATCCTTTTTCCTTGTAGTGGTTTTCTTTCTCTTAGATTTTTCTTTCTGTGATGTTTGGAGTACATCTAGTTCATTAAAGGCTCCGCTCTCATACGATGTCCCTTCAAGTCTCTCCCAAGATTCTTCCAGCTTTCTCTTTCCTTGCCTTCGCTTTTCTCTCCGAGCCTTCACTTCATCTTCCTCAGCCCTCCTGGCAAATTGTACCCTCTCTCTGTCTTTCTGTGCACTTCCTGCACTAGAAAATGATCCAGGGGGGATACAGAGTCTCTTCATAACACCAAATTTGGCGGACGCACCTTTGTTGTATTGCAACATTGCTAATATGACTGCGATTTCGGTGGAACGAGCTCCTCGGTGTTTGTGTTTGGGTGCACGCAGCCACACAAGACTGTTCAAACTCTCATTTTGGTTTTGTGAGTAACCTGGGAGACATCTTTGAAGTAGAGCTGGCTCACTTAGCCTTTGAAATATAGGCAATAAGCAGGGTTCAGTTTTGGACCGTCCAAAACCTGTTTTTGCCGGGACAGTGGCAAAAACCTGGTTTAAACCCATCTAATTGCATCTAAAACCGTCCAAAACTGGCAAAAAGTGGCAAAAACCCCAAAATGGTAATTTTAGGAAGTAGTAAAATTAGGCCTACTGTAATAGGACGGTGTTGAACTGTCTCCTGAGTTGCACTAATTAGCCTACAGTATTTAACAAGAAAAATGAACTACTGTACACAACATACATCAATGCAATTCAATATCAATTGGAACATTAACATGTAAAACTCTTGGATATGATGTAGATTTGGAAATCAACAAACCGCTCACCAATGTGCAAGGAATTGATATGAATGCTTACAATTCATTACATAAATAATGGTCTCTGGTTCCACATACAGGGAGAACAGGGGCTATCTTTCCTTTCACCATATCCCTTGAATACCACAGTAGGTCTTTTGCCTCTGGCCACTTCCAATACTTCCCTGTTTTTGCCATGGCATTAACCTGTGAATTACTGCCAATTATGTTTTCCACCTCTCCTGGATACAACTGACCATCATATTCAACTATCACCCACTCCCCCACTTTCCATGGTAACTGATCATTGTTAACCAGCTGAATACCAATTTGATTTTGATCCCCATTCTCCTCAACCTGACCACCATTTTCCACTTTATTCAGATTAGGATCTGGTTCCTGATCATGGCTCACGACTACCTGACTTTCAGCCCCATCATTTAAGTCATACAACTGCTCCCTGAGCATCTCTTCAACTGGTTCACAAAACTGACTTGTGTGGTGTTTCCAGGCAGCATGGGCATGTCGTTTGTGTAGGTTCCATGTGTATTAATTCCAGATGGACCCATGCTTCACCTGTAAAAAATTCTGGCCACTCACAGCTGAGGACCGGCACGAGGGAAAAAAAACTTAAGGCCTCTGAAGGGAGAGCTGTATGGAGGGAACCGGCGCCAGCTGATTATTGGGAAACTCAATATGAATGGGATCAAAATGAAGTACTGGTGGTGGTATGCCGACCACCCAAACAAATTATGCAGGTCTCCGGGCAGCCTAGTACAGGAAACGGAAGAACTGGTACCAAAAAAGAGCCCAGGGCCCACATCGGTGTAAGGAAAACCCGGAAGGGAGGCGATGTGGACCCCTGCGCCGGGACCTCTGATATAGTTGACATGAGCCCTGGTTGGGGGCTGCAACTGGACATACCAGCAGCCATCAGACAGGAACCAGGTAATCCCGAGGATGCGGTGGCTTGGGTGGTGTGGGGAACCCTGCAAGATGCTCTTGACTCAACCAGGGACTCATTTACGGTTTCACAGAGAGAGTTTGAGGCTTTCCTACCAGACATGCAGGAAGACCAAACAGACCAAGCCCACGAAGTCACACCGAGGAGAGACAGGAGCCAGTAAAGGAACCCGCAGAACCCCAGAGAAAGAAGCCGAGCAGGAAAATTAGGGGGGATACTTCTACCGAACCCTCTGACACAGAGTTCTCCAGATAAGGAGCCTAAAGGAAAGATAAGGTGCAAAAAGGACCCCAGCCGAAGGTGGCCTGGCAATTCTAGCACCCCTGAAGGATGCCCAATCAGCCAGCAGTACCCATAGGACCCGCATCCGCTAACAGGAAACAACCCGGCACCAGGAGGAACCGGCCTGAGCAGTACAACCAGTTACCAAGAGGATCTCCAATTCATGTGTACATTATTCAAAAATAATTATGGGACAAATTTTGAGTTAAATAGAAGTGCCTCTCTTCCTAACTCCCCACCCTCCAACCCACTCTCCCGTCATTCAATGTTGGGTGTCAAGAAATATTTCTTCAACATTTATATGGAGAGCAGAGGCTTTGTCACATCTATTGTAACTGGTACCCAGGCCAACCCTTTCCTACCTAGGAGTGGTCCTCGACCTTCGAGAAGGATGGGTTGACCCAACAGAAGAAAGGGTTCCAACATCGTGGACCAAGGACAAAGACTATTAAGATGTCGAGGGACATCGGCTGCCTTCCTGGCTAGCATGATAGACATACTTGGGCTATGTCCTCTACAGATAAGACCTCTCCAACAACACCTGCTGCGAACCTTCAGCCCAGTGGAAGGGGGACTGGACAAGTGTGTCCTATGCCTGACTATGCCTGAGTTACAGCTGCTGTTCTTGACCAAGATCTTCCTATCAGAGCTAAGCTCAAGTTCATCAGCTCCAGAAAACAAGACATTCTGCACCCATCCAGGCACTCACGGATACCTGGAGAAAACATGATCGATAAGACAAGCGGAGTGAATGTTTCTCCTCCCAAGGTGACCCTTCACCGCAGCATCCAAGAACACCATATCGAGGTGCATCGTCGACCTAGTGCACAAGCATGTGAGAGAGTTGGGGCACATGACATCAGAGGCCATGCAACCTCCAAGGCATGGTTGAGAGGTGGCCTGGAAGATGGCATCATCATTCTCCTCTTGCTATCTGACAGACACAGTCTCCCCTGAAGGGGCCTTCATCAGGACAGCTCTGGACAGACCAAGAAAACATGTTCTGGCTATAGTCTGTATGCAAACCAGTTACATGAGGGGAGGTAAGTAAGTGCTATAGATTTACCAAAATTACTCTCTGGTTTAGGTAATCTATCAGAGACATACTCATATACCACCCTCACGCCTTCGTTACTGTGGGAATTAACGGCACTAGAGAGCCGCTAAGGAATATTAATTGCCCAGGACTACACCAAAAATTAACCACTAACATCACAGTGGTCATGTAGCAGAGAGTGTGGGATGAGACGTTTTACAGTAAGCCAGAGAGTTACAATGTGAGAAGTATTAGTTCTTAGTGCTTCTGGTCATGTGCATTGGGTTGTAGACAAATAAAATTGGTGCATAATAATTCACCAATGGATTAAGAAAGAATAACAAAAACTTTGAGATAAAATGTGCATCTGACATGTCACAAAATGCTGGCAGATTCATAATTAAAATGAAAACAATCTTGGACAAAACTGCTTGGGACACCCCCCAATCCCCCGTACAAAATATTCTGTATTAATGTCACATCATTTATTCGTGTCACATCATTTTAACTTTAGGAAACAACATTGGACAGGGGAGTGGGGTCGGGGTTATTTGCCCCAAAACATTATTCTCTGGGTCTTCCTTATTGTTAGGCCAGTATCTAAATTGCAGGATTGCAATCACAGAAGAAACTGGTTGTTGTATAGCACCCTCTATTGCATGGTTGTTATTCTGTGATATAATCTGAGTGGATGCCACTTCAAAAAGGGTACAACAGAATGGAAGGGGGGCGGGGAGAGAGCCCCCAACTTTGCCAATAATTGCTATAGTTGTTTTTTCATGAATAAAAGAAAATATATATATTTTTTTATAAACCTCTCATAAAATATAGATTCAAAGAGGTGTTTTTAATACAGTTTTTAACATTTTAATTAAAAGTTTCATTTCAGCCATTAAATGTCATCTGTAAAAAGTGCAAACCTTTGGGTTCTTTTTCGGTGTGAGGGTAGCTGTTAATGAGTTATCGTTTTTTTTTGTTTTTTTTTTCTATAGTGTCATTGCTGTTTGAAGAAACAGGCGGCATAGCGCCATTCACAGTCATGAAATAAAAAATTAAAAAACAGTGCCTCGGAAGTGCCATAAAAGCTGTAGAAGGTTTTTAATATTCTCTTTTTATATAATACCATTTAGTTTCACTTTGCTTAGCCTATTTATCGCATTTGTTTTTTTAGAGCATACTGTGTGATAATGAATTGGTAAAAGTACATTGACTCTAGTGTGCTGCTTGTGGGTTTGTGTATGTGCATGTATGTATGTGTATCAGTTTAATAAAGAGGTCGTAAAGTGGATTTTTTTTTCTTTCATGCTTATGGGTGGTGTCCAGGAATTTGGGGAATGTTTGGTATTCATTGTTAATGTTGTTAATTTCTATCATAACAATTCAAATTAATGGAATCCCAACATTCTTTTTATTTTTGTGAAATTGTATTTGTACACTGGCTATATTGCTCAAAGTTTCTATTTCTATGGATAGTAAATTTCAAAAAAAAAAAAAATTATCCAAAAGCAAATGTAAAAGCTTCTGCAAAATATGATTTGCTTTATACATGACATTATAAATGCGGCCCAAGACGTAATTAAAAGTGTATGAGCCGCTGCATCAGTGGGGCTCTATTTGTATTACAATGCATCCACAAGCCTTTGTTTTTCTTTATATATTTTTCAATTAGTGCCTTAAGTTTCTTAAATATATTGTCTAAGAAAGAAACAATGCATTAAAAAAAAAAAAAAATTTACTTGGCATACCATTTCAACTTGATATGAAAAACATGAAAAATGAAAGAGTAACAGATTCTTACATCCAACGTGAGCTGAAGATATTAGAAATGTTAAAGGTTGGGGGAGCGTGTAGGAAATTCATGTGAGTTTCGCATGTCATGCAAAACCCACAGATTCGCCAGTTATGTACGTAAAGGTAAAATTGGTTAAAGTTGATACAACATAGAAACGTTCAATGGAAGTGTTTCAGATTTTGCAAAAGAACCTCATAAAAATGTTACTTTTGGTGAGTTTTGCTACGAGCGCTCCCACCTTTAATTGTAAATGTGACTTTAACCATTTTTTTCCCCTCTTTATTATCAGAAGGTTTCACTTTTCACTCTGAACATGTCTTTATGTTCCCTTCAGTCACTTTCAGTTGCTCCATTGACAAGGTGGAAGAGGAACAAAATATGAAAAAATAGATTTTTACCCAAAAATATATGCAAAGTTACTTTGACTGAATTGTAATATATGGACTGAATTGTAATATATGATTAAAAAATATATATTACATTTTTTTTTTTTTTTTAAGGGGAGGGGGAAATGGTAATCATATTTGGTATACAATATAATATACAAAACAAATAACTACAAAATTAAAACAGACAAAGTTATAATCCTCCTGTATTAAATATTCAGCCACACTCCCGTATTTATCTCATTGCCTCTGTATTATATAGTATAAATTACCATATTATGCATATAACACCTGTAAAATACCAGCTTTAACTCTTCCCTAAGAAGTGTTAGTTAGACAATTGGTAAAATTAAAAGCAATAAAAATTATAGAGTATACAATTACTGGCCTCAAAGTGAATTTCACAGACTTGGACCCAATGGCAAAATCTGTGATTGGTCAAAGCCCCATGCATAACAGTAAATGATCTGACCAATCAAGCAGATTTCTAGCCTACTCGGGGTGAGAGTTATGCAGGTATGTGTTACATTCAGTCTGAGGACTTCATTGTCCTAACCTATTAGACAATTACCTTGACAAATTCCCTTGCCATTCTGTATCCAAGTGAGGACCTGCCTAATACCCCGCATGTGCACAAGCACACAGAAACACACATGGGACACACACACACGTGCACACACACACATGCACACACACATTGAAACACATGTCTCAACTGCCAAAAAAGTCAAAAAGCGTAAAAATCTCTACTTTTTTCTCTCTCCTTTGGCCTCCTCAATCCCTTTTAATTTCTGCCGCCTCCTTTAAACCCAGAGTCCAAGGATCACCCTGCTATTATTATTATTGGACTCATGCCAAGTAGTGACCTGCTCATGTCATAGCTGTATGCTCCCCCCTTCTACACACAGATGACTGTTTTGATGAATGGTTGTATCAAAACTGGTCAGCTCATTCCATGCAATTTGATGAATTGGCCAAACTTTTGTCAGGTCAAACTCCACTGAGTGGCAAAAAAAAAACTGTGGCAGGGCAGCATGCAAGCAATTTATGTAAAACTGGCAGTGCAGGGCAGCATATCTCTGGCAATATTCATTACGCTGCATAAATGTGAGCTGTAATTATTATATGGCCTCATGCCTAAGACCACAGAAACCGTCGTCGAGAGGGAGTATTAATGTGAAACAATGCCTCGTGGCTTGCAGTGTGATTCCCCCCCCCCCCATGTGTTCCACTTCCAAATGACCTAGAATGGGAAAATAGCGGAACAAAGGGCACAAATATATTTAATGGCTATATATTTAAAGCAAGGATAATACCTCTTATTGGGGGTTTGACTGGGCTGTTATTTTGTGTCTTTTGTAGAATTAAGCCCTCTCTGGCCTGGGGCTATTCATTTTATCCAGTGAGGCCAGATGGCTTTTCGCCAGAGGTCACTAGAGTTCTGTGCCTCTTCTTTGTGTGAAATCGTTAATAGGGTCATTAACATCCCTTTATCAAATAGACATTTGTTGGAGCAAACCTGTTGTTTGTAGTTTTCACATTTTATGGACACAATTGGCCTTGGAATGCAGCAGAGAGAGAGAGCCCCAGCTATATGCTTATATATTATATATATATTTATATATGCTTTCATCTACAGTGTATAAATGCATTTTATTACTATGGAAAATTTCAAACAAGCATGTAGGATACAGGGTTCAATGTTCATATAGAATGAATACCTTGCCTGAATGAGTAAATTCAAACAGGATATTGGGGGAAAAAAATGCATAATTTAAATTAACAATTGGTATCTTACTTTAATAACACACTGTCACTTGAATGATTTCTGTGTCCCCGGAAAGTTCAAACATGATGGTTCAAATTGTTGATGGTCCTGAATTAGTGTGCATTAATTTATAAGCTGGTCTAGATTGAGTGTGGGGTTATGATGTGGGCAATATACTGTGTGACCGCCCCAAGACTAGACCAACAAAGAATGGGATTATTCTCCTGGTATTTGACAAATGTTTCACCTATTTCTTAATTGTTTTTGTCAATCCTTTTGGGGGAGGGGGGGGGTAAAG
>JAODFY010101835.1:0-11628 GCA_027580055.1 Paracaudina chilensis | reverse complement strand
CTGTTTTTGTATTCTGTGAAGAGTCCTATTGGGAAACCCCAGTAAACATTTTGGATCCCCCCGATCCACGACAATATATTAGACACTGACTGATAGTAATAACTTTAGTCCGCCTGTATGTTTCTTTCGCGTCAGACGAGTTGTCACTTCCAATGACCGTATGCGTTACTTTGGTGCACCACCACGTAGTGCAGGGTGACAACCTTTTTTAGTAACCGGAGTTGCTGCAGGCATCACATAAACTTAATGCTTTAAGCGCGTTGTAGTCGGTATCAGCAGGTTTCGCTCGCTTGCATCGGCGATAGAAAGAAGAAACGCGCATAGAGATTGCGCAACATCGTTAGTCGCGGATGGCATTTTTATTTAAAAAATTCAAAAAATGTCGTAAATAATATCTGCACGTCGAATCACCGCGTTCGATAATCAGGAAGTACCGAAATTAACCGATATTTGAATAAGAAATCTGAATTTTGATAGCAACGAAGTTCGGTGGAACGTAAACCCTGTGCGAAACCTAAAAGCGAACCGACTTAATCAAGCGAGTAGTACCGATTGACCTGGACATGCGCAGTTGTAATCATGAACTGGCTTATTATTTAAAATTAAACAAACAGTTCCTCTTTGATTCCGGGCATCAGCCCAGGAATCCATGCGATCATGACTGTGTGTGTGTATGTGACGGAGCTTGTAATCAAGCTTTCTCAGTGGGGGAAACTAAGGCGTATCTCATACTTGGTACAAAGATTGGCCGTAGTGAGCAGATGAACGTTATTTATTTTATAAGAGATCAAATGGCATTTGAGGTCAAATACCAAAAACCTTGTAATCAAAATAACTCTGTAGGAGAAACATGGAATAATCTCATACTTAGTATGTATATTATCCATAGTGAGTAGATGAACCCTATTAATTTTTCTTTAGGTTAAATGTTATTTGAGGTAATTTGAGGTCAAATAGTGAAAAAATCTGGAAATCATGAAAATTTGATTGGAGAAGATTGGGTGTATCTCATATTTGGTATACAATTTGGCCACACTGAGTAGACTAACGCTATTTCATTTACAAGTGGTCAAAGGTCATTTGAGGTCATCAGAGGTCAAATACCAAAAAAACTTGTAATCAAGCTTACTCAGTAGGGGAACATGGAATAATCTCATACTTGGTATGCATATTGTCCATAGTGAGTAGATGACCCCTTTAAATTTTTCTTTAGGGCAAATGTCATTTAAGGTCATTTGTGGTCAAATAGTGAAAAAATCTAGAAATCATGGTAATTTGATTGGAGAAGATTGGGTGTATCTCATATTTGGTATACAATTTGGCCACACCGAGTAGACAAATGCTATTTATTTTACAAGTAGTCAACGTCATTTGAGGTTATCAGTGGTCAAATACCAAAACTATTGTAATCAAGCAAACTTAGTGGGGGAACCATGGAAATATCTCATACTTGGTATGTATATTTTCCATAGTAAGCAGATCAACCCTATTAATGTTTCTATAGTTCAATTTGAGGTAAATAGTGGTCAAAGACTGAAAACCTTGTAACCAGGTTATCAGCAGTCCCAAATTGGATTAATAATACTATACTTGGTACATATATTACCCATATAGAGTAGATGATACCTATTGATTTTGAAAGAGGTCAATGGTCATGAGGTCAATAGGGGTGAAACACTGAAACACTTGTAACTATGTCATCAGTCCCAACTTAGATTAATGTTATCCTTGGTACATACGTTATGCATGTTGAGTAGGTGACCCCTATTGATTTTGAAAAAGATCATATGATGTCAATATGGGTCAAGTGCCTGAAACCTTGCAATCAGGTTAAGTCTATAGGGGAAACTTGAATGATCCCTCACTTTCTCTTTTAAAAATGTAATGGATACTAATGTGGTCATTACAACTACTTTACTAACAATATACACAATTCATGGAATTTAAAAAGCCAGTAATCACAAAACCAGTGGTTTTCTTGCTTTAAACCTAAAGGTAGCTTTGTAATATGATACATTTTATCTAGATCGAAGCTCCTGAATTTTAAATGATTTGCATGGCTTTGGAGGGCTCTCTTCCCACCCATAGTTTTTTCCACCTGACAAGTCTTTTTTCCACAAGTCTTTTGAAAAGGAAAATCATGTTAATCAGGATACAGGTGATTACTGTGAATTTTACATATTTACTGACTTTTGTACCAGTTTGTAGCTTGTAGTTTGATGCTTGAGTGCCGGGCGGAAGGGTGCTTGTTTACTTTTGAGTGCCGGTTAGCAAGCATTAGTGCTGGTTATGCCTGACCGGCGCCGACCGGCGTAGGTAAAACACTCTGCATACATACACTGAATTAAAATCACAGACAAAAATATAGATCCATGAAAATTTGAGCCCTTCCTCTGCTAATTTCCAGTTGTGTAGAATATCCAATGAGGTGAAATGTTTCGTTTCTGGGAATTTGGCTTTAAAGCAATAATCTGGTCTTTTAATGATTTTGTCATTATACCACATAATGTATATATAGTCTGACAATGCATGAAAGATTCATAATTTGTAACAAAACTTACCCATATTCTTCAATATATATATATATATATATATATATATCACTCAGTAGGTGGTATCTACACTGTAGGTCTAGTCCTGTAACAACATGCAACACTCCTACAGTTATGGCTTAAATTATTGAAAAATAAGTGTTTACATTTTATGCTTTTCTCAGATGGTGGACGAAGAGATCACAGTGGAAAGGGTGTCTATGCAGGGTAGTGCTCCCCCAGCTCAGACAGCAGAGTCAGAAAGCAGTGTTGTCAAAGAACAGGAAGTAGTGGTATTAAGTCAAAAGTAAGTCCTATTTTAATTCTGGAAGATTATTTAACCTAAGATAGCAACACCATTGGCCTCATGATTCCAAATGCACCTGGTCAGAGTGAAATCTTTGTTAAGACAAACGCAAAAACCGTCTGTACCTTTATCGTTGCATAGTTTACAAAAACAGATATAAATTATAAAATGCTGCATAAAAATGTTTGTATGTTACTTATAATATCAAGGAATAAATCCTCTAAACAGTCATAATATCTAAATTCATCAATATATATAATATATATATAATCTACATCAATATTTCTGACGATTGTTCACTAACAATGTGAGTGCTAGGTTTGTGCAAATGGTTAAAACACTCATTAGGGAGAAATGAAGCTTAGATGTTTCATGTGATTTGTTTGGCGAAATTATATGCATAATCCGATCTTTGTCACAAATTGATAAATAATTGAATTAAAATGATTGTTTATACTACTGTGATATAATGTTTCTTTACGATATTGAGGAATTGGTTTTTAATTAACTAGGCAACATTCTGCCTTGTGGGTACCCGAGTAATCGGAAACCCTCTGATAACACTAATATGGACTTTTATATTTATTCATTATCATAATTATATGCTTGAATAGCTGCATTAACGTTAAATGTATCCATTTTTTAACCGGTAATACCTAGTTGATCTGAACCCTGTGCAAACGCTAATATTCACCTTGCATTAAATCATTGTTTAATGTTATCAGTGGTGAATATCTATTCTCGTCCCTCTCTTTTAAAATATTCACCACAAAAAGCAAGTCAGAATAAAAAAAAGTACTTCCCAGCTAAAATCTTCCAGTTTGAATATTGGGTCAAATAGCCAGTTGAAATTTTTCATAAAAATATCATTCAAATTATTCAGTCAGAATATTCAGTTAGTTGGAATATCTAGTGAACTTAATATACAATCTAAAGATCCAGTTGAAATATCCAATCCAGAATGTTCACTCAGAATATCTAATCAGAATATCCACTCAGAATATCCACTCAGAATATCTAATCAGAATATCTAATCAGAATATCTAATCAGAATATCTAATCAGAATATCTAATCAGAATATCCAGGTTCAACTTTCAGACAAAATATACAGTCAGTGGAAACCCAGTTGGAATATCTAGTCAAATTATCCAGTCAAACTATCCAATCAAATGATTCAATCAAATTACCCAAATTTTAACCAGTCAAGTTTTCTTGCCAAAGTATTGACAGTGTATGTGTGCTCCTGTATATTCTCAGTCTTCGGTTTTTGTTTGACATTTAGATAATTTAAATTCAACTCAAATATTAATTTGATTTATTGACAAATGTAACAATTACTACTCAATGTTGATGTACACATTTAGCCATAGTCCCATTTTACATAGGCTTATGAATAATAATGAGAACAATTTGGCTGGATTGAAGGAATTATTTAGGTTGTTCTGATTTTACCTGTGGCAGTTTTATTGTCTGCTGATGGCAGGTTGACAGAATCAGGCAATTCAATACAAAAAAGGTTGGTTGGTTAGGAATGTTTATGTATTATTTTTACCATCGCCAGATTAACAGATCAATAATAACCTTGTCAGAATAATCCCTTATTAGATTTTATGCAAGTTTACTGCATGACCTTGGAGCCCTGATGCAATTTGCAAGCCATCATGGGAAGAATTTTCACAGATGCTTAATTAAAAGAAGAGAAATATTTCACTGACCAAAAACATATTTTTACTCAAGATTAAAACCGGGTGTTTTTCTCCTCTGGGTTGCTGTATTTTCCCCATCTTTCTTCCCATCCCATACACATTTCCCCCACACAGTTGATTACCATTCTCCACCACCCATACACATTGTCCCTCCCATACCACTTTTCTTACAATCCTTAGCCCATTCCTCCATGAAACTAGTTATTAAACTGGGTTATGCCAAACCTTAGCCAATTCCTCCATGAAACTATAATTAATAAACTGGTGTATAACAATGCCTAGCCCATTCCTCCATGAAACTTATAGTTAATAAACTGGGATATTACAATCTGGCCCATTACTCTATGAAACTATAGTTAATAAACTAGGGTATTCCAATCCTTAGCCCATTCCTCCATGAAATTTATAGTTAATAAACTGGGGTATTACAATTCCTAGCCCATTCCTCTGTGAAACTTTTAGTTAATAAACTGGGGTATTACAATCCCTAGCCCATTCGTCCATGAAAATTATATTTAATAAACTGGGGTATTACAATCCCTAGCCCATTGCTCCATGAAACTATATTAAATAAACTGGGGTACGTCAATCCTTAGTCCATTCCTCCATGAAACGTTTAGTTGATAAACTGGGGTTTTCAATCCCTAGCCCATTCCTCCATGAAACTTATAGTTAATTAACTGGGGTATTACAATCCATAGCCCATTCCTCCATGAAAATTATATTTAATAAACTGGGGTATGTCAATCCATAGCCCATTCCTCCATGAAACAATAGTGAATAAACTGGGGTATGCCATTTCTTTCTGAAAGCCAATATTACTTCTTCCAATTTCATTCTTGGTGGAAGTACTGGTTTAACCATTCTAATGTTTCATTTCCGGTAGTTATAGTTAATGTGCATGGCCACGACACATACAAAATGATATGTGACATTGAAAAAAAAACTCACATTTTAATATTTTTATCTGCTGAGATATAAGATCGAAACTTATTCCTCAAAGAGAAATAAACTATGACATCCCAACTGGTACACACACATTGCTTTTTTCCCAAAATATTGTTTGCTTTTGTGCTCAAATGTGGCAGATGATGTATTGGTACAGTGTAAACCTGAATGGTTTGTAAACAACAATGGTCTTTGCAACTGTTTTGTTATTTGGCTATAAAAGGTGACTTTTTAAAATTTAATGTCACATATAATTTTGTATTTGCCAGTTTTTGACCTTTTTAACATCAGTAGATTAGACAGATCCTCTTTGGCTAATATAAACAAATTATACTACAGAAACAGCATGCACAATTTTGGATTTTATGTAAGTACTCAAATATTTTATTCCGTTTTCATGTTTACAGTTTGGTAAATGGTAAATTATCCTTAATGGAAATAATAACTTTCATAAATGTAACTTATTGTGTTATTAATTTGACCTGAAGCGGAACCTATATAGTTGGTTTCCATCAATTACAGAACTATTGCCAATGCTTATGTCAGCAATACACAGCCTAAGCTACTTAGCCTAACACGCACACACACATTAGGAAATCTGATGAATGTTTGTAATAACTGTTTTCAATGATCAATATTTTTTCACTGACCCATGTTTTTCAAGCAATTTGTTTTCATTAATTGTGATTTATTTATGGACCATTACCATATTTGTGAATAAGCTTATCACGATTGGAATGATGCTCAAATCAGCTCTATTACCATGATTTAGTGAAACCAACAGGGAGCATCATTCTACATCACATAGCTTAAAACTATTTGTAAAATCGTTGAATCAACCTAGATTGCTAAAAAATAAGAAAAAGAATGAAGCTAAACAGTTTGGTTTTTCGTTTTTATCATAGAAATGGAGTGAAATAACTCACTGGTAGTTTGTTTTCTTATTTTCTTCTTAAGTGGGTATCCAGGATCAGTTGCATTCCACAACCGTGAACTGGCTAATTGTTATAGAAGCTTCATTAGCAAAATAACAGTGAAAGCAATATGAAATAAATATGCAATGAATCATGATGCATAGTGCTGTACAAGGCTGTGACTGCTCCATGTTCCGACACCGCCTATGTTCCGACAATAAATCTATTGTCGTGTATTGTGACAATCTAGTTTGACAGCTCTACAGTAAGGTTGACTTTTGTTTCACACTGCCTTTGCTTGTCCCACCCCATTTCTTGAGCTTGTAACATTTCATATTATATTTTATCGGAGCATAGGTTTGTCAGAACATAGCGGTGTCGGAACATAGGGTTGTCAGAACATAGGGCTGTCGGAACATAGGGCTGTCGGAACATAGTAGTGTCAGAACATAGGACTGTCCGAACATAGGTCTGTCCGAACATAGGACTGTCCGAACATAGTTGTCAGAACGTAGTGGTGTCGGAATGTAGTGGTGTCGGAACATAGGGCTGTAACCTGTTGTCCATTTTCTTCCATATTTATATATCTCTGCATTAATTTGAACCTCAACAATTTATTTTTACCCTGTTTTCCTAAACTTGCCTATTTTCATGTGCTCTACTTCTTAGAAACCATCTCCAACCATGACTGATATTATAGAACCTGTAGATATTTGTATTCCCCAAATGAATATAATCAACATTTGTAGGTTTAGAACTTTTAGTACCTGATTGTGTGGAATCTGTCAGATTGTTTACCTTCATGATATCACTCTCTCTTGCTGTAAGATGTGTTTGAGCCACTAAATATGATTTTCTTTTAGCATGCATGATGTCATTCAGTCCATAATTCTAAAACAAATCATAACTCTCATCAATTAGAATTTAAGCTAGATACTTATTTATGGGGTATTGCTTGACAACAAAGTATATGCATAAACCACAATAGTTTTCACTAAATATATTACAATATAAAGCATTTTGAAAATGGCCAATGAGATTTAAGGGATTTAATAACATTATTCAACAGACCATGAGATTGCCTCCTGCATTCTCACTATTATTCAAACAATGCAACTAAAGTGTCCAATCAAAGGGAGTGTTAAAATTGAAGTGTTTTAGTCACATGAGAATGTCATAGAATTTGCATGTTTTCATAATTTAAAACCTTCTTGTGACAAAGTCATCATATAAAACTCCCTTCTACCAAGTAACACAGTAATGTATTCAACTGAGCTTCAGATTGTGTCCCACATTCTCACTAATTCAAACAATTCAACTCAAAACTATCCAATAAAAGGGAGTTACCATAATTTAAAACCTCCTTGCAACAAAGTCATATAAAAATTTCTTCTACCAGGTAACAGTAATGTATTCAACAGAGCTTGAGATTGTCTCCTGCATGCTCACTGTGAGAGAGCCACCCATATTCTTGCCCATTCAAACAATGCAATCCAACTGTCCATCAATTTATGTAAACTGCAGAGATGTTCACAATCATATTGTACATATAAAAATCAATAAGAAATAAAACTTGACTTCACATTCAAAGTTGTGATAATAGGCCTTAAACAGTTATTGCATATCAGGTAGCTTTTAATGGCTCATAGATTTGTCCCTATTTGAATCAAGGATATACTATACTAATACTAATAAAATAGTGATCCGTTTGTCTATTTCAGTCCAATTTACAAGCTGAACGTGGAAAGCGACTTGATGCAGAGGTTAGACTTGAGCAAGCACAGTACAAGCTTTCGGCCCTACAGAGTACACGGTCCCCGTTCGGAGAGGTACCAACTAAGCAACAGGACATCAGTATATCAATGGAAGATGACCAACAGAGGGAGCCCTTATTGAAAGCTGGACGGGTTTTGAGTAAGTGTTTTAATTGTGATGTCATATATTTGGTTTACACCCATTGTTTCACTGAATGATGTAAAGGTAAACAACTCTCACCTCAAATATGCTAGAAATTCAGCTCATTTGGTTGATATGTATGGGGCGTTGACCAATCACACATTTTATGGGAAGGTCTGTGAAATTCAGTCTGCCTTTAAAAAAGGAGAAAATGCATTTATGAAGATCTTAACCGAACTATCCAGAAGTTTCATCATGTGTTTGTATATAGCGCTCTCCTGTGTGTGTGTGATTGTCTATATAAAACTATATATGACTGCTCCATGTGTATTGGATTATCTATATATCAAGCTGGTCAATGTGTGGGTCTTCCTACATAATGATGGGTCATGCATAGATAGGTTCTAATTTAGGGCTGTTCTTTGTGTGGAATTTTCTTTTGTCTGTCTAGGTGTTGTTCTATATCTTTGTTTTCTATAAATTCCCTTATGCTCTTTGTTATTGATTCTTTCCTCACATTGTAGCTCGACAGGCCAGTTCTTTTACGACACAATTTAGAAGATGGGCACAGGGTAGAAAGTAAGTACAGACATACTAGATTTATTGCAAGATTTACATTTTTACCAGCCCAAATAGGTTACAAGCAATACATACTCGTATTCTAGAGTTGACTAATATTTATTACTGCAGGAGGTTTAGTAAAATGTAGTATATAAAGTATATAAATAACATATTTGTATATAACATGAAGAATATGTGCTCAATAGTGTCATGCACAATAACTTGTCCTCTTACTGATTGTAAAAATTTGAAAATGATTGAAAATGTGTAAAATATGTTAACAAATATGACAATGTGGTCCAATACCCAAATAGCATGTAGGTATAGAATGCACAAGTAAATATTTTTCAGTAATATGAACTAACATGAAAGAAAATAGATATGTGGAACCTGACAAAAGACCTAAATATGTGGAATAATAAAACTATAAACATGCATTCCCATGAGGGTAGAAAACCTAATGTAGATTTCTAACATTTACCTTCCCCCAGGTGAGTTTCTACATCAACCTTTGCCCAAGTTTCCACCCTTATATAAAAGAAATATTTTCAAAATTCAAAAATATTCCATAATTACTTTTTCTTCTACAGTAAATACTGCCAGAGGTCTTTGAGGACAAAGCCGAAGCTCCGCAACGCTGCCGTCGTTTATTCCATTGCTCTGCATGTATTTTTGGTGTACACCTTACTCTTTGGTTGCTCCACAGTATGAGCTTGAAAACGCTTTAAACATCTGAGGACATTCCAAGAGAATTAAGTAATGTGTGTGAAGTACTTAGGGGTCGGGGAATTTACCAACTAATCCATGGGTCATCTTGGGGCTGGGATAAACTTGGCCTTAGTGGCATGGAAGATTCTGTAAATGACAGAATACCAGGTGTATCAACATCTGCATATCACTCCTCGGTGTGCCGTACTGGGAACTCCTTTTAGCTCCCAGTTACCAGTCTTCCTTGTTTCAATTGACTGAGGTTCCAGTTGACAATCTTTGATTCTTTTGCCATGGTCCAGCCTGTCACAGTTTGGTAGGATGGTTTGAGAAGACAGCAAACAATGAAAACATGGTGAATTGTTTGAGGATGTCAAAGTGAATCTGGAGCGACCAAAAATCACCAAGACTTCCCTAACACACTGTGTCTAGCAAGAAACTCTGGAAATCTGGAAGAATTTGTGAATTCAGTTGTGCATTAATATTTCATTTTTTTTTTTTTTTTATCTTGAAGAGAATTGAATCGATCTCTATTTGACAATGTTTCCAGCACTTGCCTGTTTCAAATTACTGATGAGTTAAGAAATATTTTCTTGCTGCACTGATCATGGTCAGATTGCTTCTTTATCTGCCTATAGGGGACGATGTTCGATCATATTCAGAACTTAAAGGTGGGGGCGCTCGTAGCAAAACTTACCAAAAGTAACATTTCAATGATGTTCTTTTGCAAAATCTGAAACACTTCCATTGAATGTTTCTATATTGTATCAACTTTAAATGCAGCTATAAACACAAGACAATTTTACCTTTAACTGGCGAATCTGGGAGTCTTGCGTGACGCGCGAAACTCACGTGAATTTCCTACGTGATCCCCCACCCCACAGAGAGATCTTTCTCGCTCAGCCCCCGCTATTATGCAATACACGCTAAATTGGCAAATTAAAGCTGCTTATCGGCTGAGGAAATATGAATACAATTAGGAAGTAGATAAATGCAATACGACAATAAAGATGAACACTTGTCCTTTAAAATGTTTTCATTATATATATTTTTTTTATATAGGCCGGTGATCCATATTTTGGCGATAGTCTTATGAGTATTAAATTGTGAGAATGTAATTGTTTGTAAAAATCGTTACTTTTTGCAAATGTAATATTTATTTCCTTCATACTTGGTACAAATGTATATAATAGTATAGTAAGCACTGTATGTAGCACAAATCATATCAGGAGTTAGACTCTGCTGGATCGGTCTGTCCGTCGTTTGATCCGCTTTCTGTATAGAGAAACGAAGTGGCTGTTCCCCATGGGTTTACTCCCCTGTTCAATGCGACTATCAAAGCGGAATTGAGACTGATATATCCCAAAGCTGACACAATGAGACGGAGATGGAGGGGGCAAACTAATACTTATAGTAGGCGGAAGCATGGAACATTTAGCCGAAAGGCTAATTAGGAGAGGGCGCCAGATAGAAATACCTGTAAAACCTATGTAAACACAATATCCAATCAGTGCACTAGGCTTGTATAGTTATAGTGTGTATTAAAGATGGGGCGGGGTATTAATGTAACATTCTTGAAAGTCAAACTCTGCAAATGTAAATTGCATTTCATTCAAATTTTGTATTAATGTGAATAGTCTAAATATTTCCAAAGGGCCTGCCCCTCTAACCCCCCCCCCCCCCAACCCATTTTTCTGCCAAAAGTGTGCTCAAAATGTGCTGAAATTCACCCACGGCATTATTATTATTATTCAATCAAATATTTTGCCATACGGCTGTATCGCAAGTTTCAGCTTGAGAGGAAAGCAGGGGTTACAATTCTCATGAGGGCAAAACATTTAGTATGAGGCATACATATCTCGCGTGGGGGAGGGTGGGACAACAGAATGCGCTATACGCGCGCAGGTACAGGGGTATTGCACGATATTTGGGGCCTGCGTGGCAAGTATAGGGATCAGAATTCTCATGAGGGCTAAAATGTTCGCGCATGTATATATGTGTATAGAGCGACGTCGCTAGGAAATTTAAACTGGTGGAACAAGTGGAATCACTTATG
>JAODFY010101724.1:0-11630 GCA_027580055.1 Paracaudina chilensis | reverse complement strand
TTTCAAATTTACCTTTTTTTACGTGTAAATTTGTAAAACAACTGACTTATGCCTACAAGGCCTGTGAAGTGCCATTTTCCGGTAATTCTTTGCCACTTTACGCGCCAACCGATGGTGGCACTCCGCTTAGATCTTGCCGACCACCCCCATGATATCATTTGGGTTCCCTCCAAGTTTAAGGTTAACCACGCCCCTGTCTTTGGGACGTAACTTACTAGTACCATTTTGGCTCATACCCCCCATCCGGATGTCCTTTAAAAATCCCCTGTTTCGCCCCCCCCCCTCAATTTACAAACGTTCCTACGCGCCTGTCATGTTAGAAAGTTAGACTGAAACCAGGAAATTTTCTGAAGACTTACATCAATCCCTGCCAAGGGATATTTACGTTTATTTCTGTACTGCATGCGTTTGGCTTAATTGATTCATATAACATTGTAGTGTTTTGCTGTCTCCATTACGTGTCTTTTTTCTTTTCTTTTTTGTTAACAGCGTGTCCACATTTTTTCCTTGCATGCACGCATGTGGATTATACTTATTTCCAATCAAAGTTACATTGTTGATTGGTTTAAACCATAAACGTGAAATATATTATCACTTTCGACTAATATGCAACCGGTGCCAGGCAGTACGACCATTGTGGAGTATTGTAGGACTTGTATTACCTTGTCAATGGCAACCTTTGCCTTATGTGCCGAGATACATAATTGATTCCATTAATTTAATTAATGGGTCACTGTCAATAACCACTCAGTAATGCATTTATGTTTGGAACAATTATAGTTCTTTGTTGTTGACGCTGCCTAATCCAGGTATCATGTAATTATGATGCCTATTAATTGTATGTCATCACCACACGTATCTCCGAGGAGATAAGATCATTACAATAATGAAAGTTAAGCGCACGGCGACAATTGCGATGTATTTCGAATAAGGTTTGTACCATGATCAGGATCTGTAGCTCAGTCGTAGAACATTATCAAGTGTAAGTTTAAAATCAAATTTATTCAAGGGGGTAGGAGCCGGAGACTTGTAATTGAAGTAGTTTTATATAAATGTTTCCGCCCAGTGGCGTTCGCAGGATTTCATAGGTAGGAGGGGGTCAAACTTCAACTACCCGACTAGATTTCTGTTGGGTGGGACTGAACTTTTCTGTAAAGCGTTACGGAAGAACAATCGCCAAGTGAGGGGGCGAAAATTGCGGCTTAATTTAATTCTATATATATAGTCCAACTAGACTATTTTACTATAGATAATTAAATTAAATGTCAGTCAGCCATCTTACACCTTACAACATTATTATAAGCGTCTAATTGCACCTAAGAAACTGCCTGGGCAAAACGCAAACAATAAAAATGGGGGTCATACTGTTTTCCTGGGGTTTGGGGTCCAAGGTCAAAATGTCACAAAAGGTCAACCACTATTTTGTGTAGAATCCACGTGGTGAAGGTCAAATTTCTAAAACCAAAACAAAAAAAGGACCCCCTCCCTACACTTTGGAATATGTCTAAACATGTTTGAAGACCTCCTGGAGATTTCAGGGCTGTATCTTGAGGGGTTTGGTTAATAATCCAAACTCCCCACAAAATTCCCTGTGTAATTTGACACCAAAATTGCCAAAATCAGTGGTCGGGGGATAAATTAATAACTTTTTTATCCCTCCACCCATGAACGAGATTTCATTTACCAATAAATCCGCCGTACGTTTCTCCTAACATTTCCTATTGATCATGTTGCCATAGCGCCCTCGAATTCTTTGAGTTTGAGTGCGAGCTTCAACACGACAAGTCAATGGGATTTTAGTGTGTGGCTCAATGTAAACAAAGCAAACGTTATTTACGTTACAATACGAAGTCAATGGAGATCGCGGAAGGCATTTCTGAGAGAAAACAACGCCAATAATCACTCTTTTACGTTTATAAAGGAACTAAAAGTCCAATGGTTTGTATAGGTTGGTGGGAAATTTTGAACGTAAATTGGCAAAAGTTGATATGACCTAAATAGGCTATATGCATTAGTGTAGGCTAGGCTTTAAGGGATTTTTGTCTCCAAATAACTCGGTCAATTCTCAATGGATTATTTCTAAGTGGTATCAATGGGAAGAAAATGTTCAGGGGAACAACATGTGTTTTTTTTTTTTGTGTGTAAACAAAAAAATGGCGGCCTCATTTGCATATTTCAGGTCACTAATTAGTATTTTTTTAAATATTTCTCGAATCCAAATTTAATTATCTTTCGATTTTTATAAATGGGGCCCTAAACATGACAACAGGCCATAACGTTACGGGCCCATGCAAAAAAGGTTGAGGTGTAACACTCAATCGACTTTTGACGGGAACGAAATCCTCTTTGTAAAAACTTTGTTATGACATGGCTATGTAAAGTATTTGTATGCAAGATCTAAGTATCATGTATCTGCATTGACTAGCCAATCACATTTCTTATATCCTCTTACGTGTGTTACACCAACCGATCACATACCATGCACTAATTAGGTATGCAAGTATATAGATGAGTATGCAAGTATATAGTGCAAGTACCATGTGCAGACACTCTCCACTCTGCCTGGTTACCGCCTGTCACGAGCGACTGCGTACCCTAGTTTACTTTAGTTGTATTTATTAAGTTGTAATAAAGAGAAGACTACAAGAACTATATTTCCTGTTCTGTTGTTATTTACATACGTCTCTACTAGTAAGGAGATAACATGACAGTTTCATTTTGGTGAACCTTCATGCCAAGAATTAGCTTCATCAATGTTTGCCTTAATGTCACAGACCAGTCATACACACATGTATGGTATCTTGATAGAATGACAAATGCTGTTCGACACAGCTCAGGTTGCAATTTTGGTACTTGTGAAAAGAACACCAGTGATAATTAATCTGATGCAGCAAACTGTACAAATCAGTGAAATTATTACAAGAAATGGGTAGATTCTAAAAAAGTTTATTTAAATTTTATCCAAATTTGTATTTTTTGTGTTGCAAAGTTACAAAGTTCCGGAAACAAATCTTTACAAGTGGGCTGTTTAAATACAATTATACCAGGCTGTGGCACAATCCTAGTAAAGCTAAGAACACAAACGTTTTATCCCTCCCAATATCCAAGGAGCTCCTTTATTATTTTCACACAGCATTTTTTTTATATATAGGGTCGTGCCCCCACCCCTAATATTGACAAAAAACCACTGTACATTGTATGTATTCACCTAAAAAAAAATATGAGAAAATGGCACAATGCCACGTACAGAGTTACACCTTCACATTATATGCATCTTAAAATTATCTACCTCGTGATATGTGTGCATACATGTAAAGTGTCAATTATATACAACAATTAATAAAGTTTACTAAAGACAATACATTTCTGGTACTATGTGATGAAATGTATAAAATACATCTAGAAATTACTTAATCAATTTCCATGCATCCAATTGAACAAGCCAGTGCAAATATTTACCTGTAGGCAGACCCCCCAAATATATATTTTGAATAGATTAGTGATTAAACAGTGCGTACAGTACAACTGCTTAATCACTAATCACTAATCTATGTCCTGTAGTGCATAAAGATTGACGTATTTCGAAAAATGGTCCATTACGACGAGCACATAACGGTTGCCCTTCTGTGTAATTGGTAACTCGGTAATATCAGCACATATGAGTTCAAAAGGTCTGGATACTCGTAAACTTTGCATAGGGGCTTTGTTCCTTGGATTAGGCCGATTCCGGTAGTGACAGTGTCTGCATGTTGAACAGTATTCCCGGATATCTCTCTGCATGAACGGCCAGTAGCAACATTGCTGTGCCTTCTGTAAAGTTTTGTCGAAGCCTAAATGTCCAGAGTACCCTTTGCCGTGTAATAGTTCCAACGTTTCGGCAACCATGTCACTTGGGACGACCATCTGCAGGCATCGCCTTCCTGGTAGTAGTAATCGTCGATAGAGGATTCCGTCAACCATCGTTAGTTTCGGATATTCCCACCAAAGTTTCTTCAGTGTTCTATTAGCAACGTCTTCTTTCGGTGGTCGGCAATCAACGGTGATCCATTCGATGACTTGGTTGAGGTTCACATCTGCGCGTTGGCGTTCACGGATTTCCTCTGGATCGCTGGTGAACGAAACTAGGGTAGGCTGACCTGGGATGGGTTGTTGTATCATACTGGTCTCTCCCCCAGTCACATTCGAGACTTCTGGTGGTTGTACAGTCATAGTCTCTTTGGTGACTTCCAATAACTTCGGCCCTGTATTCTTCGGTCGTGACATCACTGGTGGTCTCTCTCCTGGCATCGTTCTTTGGGTTGCCATAGTGGTGTCATCATTGTCACCGAAGAGGTTTTTGATACCGATATCCTTCGGCGGCGAACTGTCCGTAATGATGACATCTGCTGCATATCCGTCGGCGTTCTGCGGCAATCGGGATAGAGCGTCGGCATTTCCATTCTGTTTCCCAGGGCGATATTTCACAACCCAATCATATATGTCCATCTCTAGTGCCCATCTAGCTCGACGACCGGTTGGGTCACTTTCTATCGGTATTTTCCGTAGTCCGACTAGAGGTTTATGGTCCGTATAAATGGTGAAGCATGACGAAACTAGGTAATGTCTAAAGTGCTTGACAGTCCACACTATCGCATACATCTCTTTGTCATACGTAGACCATCTTCTTTCTGTTTTCGTAAAGGTATGGCTGGCATAGGCTATGACGACTTCCTTCCCATCTCTCAGTTGACTCAGTACTGCTCCTGTAGCAAAGTGAGATGCATCGGTATATAGACAGAATTCGCTGGAGAAGTCGGGGTAACCCAAGAGAGGTGGTGACGTCAGTTTCTCTTTCAGAGTATCATATGCAAGCTGACATTCTGGAGTCCACTCGAATGGTACATCTTTCCTCGTCAATTCATTTAAAGGTGATGCAATATGGGCGAATTTTCCGATGAACCTCCTGTAGTATGCCGCTAACCCGAGAAATGCTCGTACTTCCGTTGCATTTTTAGGAGTAGGCCAATTTCTAACCTTCGATGTGTTGGTCGGATCAGGCTGAATTCCCTCGTTGTTCACCACATGACCGAGGAACTTTACTTCCTTCTGAAACAGGTAGCATTTCTGAGGCTTGATGGTTAACCCAGCTCTACGCAGTCTGGTGAGGACCTCTGTAAGATTGGAATGATGTTGCTCGAAACTTCGGCCAAGGACAATGATATCATCGAGATATACCAAGCACGATGTCCAATGCATGCCTCTCAGTACCAATTCCATAAGTCGTTGAAATGTGGCTGGTGCATTTTTCAGTCCCATCGGCATCACTTTGAATTGATACAACCCAGATCCTGTACTGAAGGCAGTCTTTTCTCTGTCGGTTTCATCCATCATTATCTGCCAGTACCCCGAAGTTAGATCAATCGTGCTAAAGTATAGAGAACCGGCAAGGGCGTCCAAAGTATCATCCGTTCTGGGAAGGGGATGCGAGTCTTTGATGGTGCAGGCATTCAATTTCCTGTAATCGACGCAGAAACGATAGGAATTATTGTCTCTTTTTCGTACCATAACAATCGGCGACGACCACGGACTCGCACTTTCTTCGATGATATCATCTTCTAAGAGGGTCTGTATCTGCTTATCGATTTCTACTCTCATTTTGGGGGAAGTTCTGTATGCCCTTTGGTTGGATGGCCTCGTTTCTTCCGTCCTCACACTATGACGTATCAGGTCGGTTCTCCCTGGTTTTGTGCTAAACACATCTGAGAAGTCGTGTAGTAGTTGGTTGACCTTCCTGGTTTCTTCAGGATTCAAGTTGTCACTGTCAATGTGTACCTTTGGAACATCTGTGTGTTGTTCCTCTTCGTTCGACTTCCTCTGTAACTTCGCCTCGACGATAGTGAACTGAGCATCGCTCCCGGTGAGCGAGTAAACTTTGCCAAGTAAGTGATCTTTCTTTACCTTCACAGTCGAGCGGGTTGGATTTAGTATCGTTGTGAGAGTCCTTCCGTCTTCCACGCTAGTTACTGCTCGGGGGACAAGAATCGGTGGTTGATCAAACTGGTGAGGCTCCAGTATACATTCATACTTCTTTGAGAACATCCTGTAGGGCGAAGTTTCCAGTTTAGCCTCTACTCGTACTTCTGTCTCCGGGGGAATTGTTACGGTGTGCTGAAGGATCAGGTTGCAACATACTGGTATGTTTTCCCGTTTGGTCAGCATTCTCATCTTCTCACCTCTGATGGATATGATGCCTTCCTCCATGTCGAATGTGGCTTTGTTCCGTTTCAAGAAGTCCCATCCAAGAAGTAAGGGTTGCTTTATGTTTCTGGCCACGATGAAGTTTTCTTTGAAGGTGTTGGATCCTACTGTTAGGCTTGCTTCCTCTCTGCCCACAGCGTCAATAACATGTCCTGTAGCGGATGTACCGACGGTATATGGTGGTTCCCGTATTCGTCTGCTGAGGGTGGGTAGTCGGTTCCTTAGTTCTTCATTGATGAGGGTGAGGTCTGAGCCAGTGTCAATAAAAGCATCAACTGGAACATCTTCTATCAGGATGGGAATATAAGGAATAAGGTCATCGTTGTCTATGCAGTTTACGTCTGGGTTGAGGTCATGATCATTGATGGTTTGGGTCTCTTGCTCTCGCGTAGTTGATGAGTGACCCACTTCACCAACTACCACCCGTTTCCCTGGTCCTGGAAAGTAACGTATTTACGTTGGCCACTCGGACCATCACGGTCCCCACGTGAATCTCCTGAGCTCCTGGTTGGACTTCGATGATCAGAACGGTGATACTCTCCTCTGACCTCATGGAGATGACCTTTTGGAGATGGTGACCTGCGTCGATGTGGCGACAGACTTCGGTGACCGTCCCAGTATGCGTAGGATTGACCTCGTGTTGGTGAGGGTGGTCTTCTTGGGTCTCGATAAGGCGATGACTGTCGAAATCGGTTTGGTGACGATGATCGGTACCGATCCGTTGGTGGCGATGGAGATCGCTTTCGTTCTCGATACGGAGATGATCGACGCTGGCTTCGATACGGAGACGGTGATCGATGGTACGATCGTTCACGTGAAGATGGGGGGTATCGGTCTCTATCATGTGGTGATTGATATCGAATGAACTGACCGTCGTAGTTCGGATTTGAGGGACGTCTACCAGAGTGCCAATCGGTGGAATAATCACGACTACGCCGAGTGTATCGACTGACATCCTGCAAATCTAATTGAAGGCTGTGCACTTTATCGGTCAATTTCTCAACTGCCGTTTGAAGATGTTGAATTCTGTCATCACTAACTGATTGTACTTGCAGGGTTGTGTTCGCTGCGGTGGGGGTGTCTGTTTGGACGGATGAGGGATGCAGTGTAGTTGGCGCAGAGATGTTACTCGCTTGATGGGCTCGTTCGATCCTTCCTGCAAAGTTTATGGCATCCTGAAATGTCTTTGCACCTAGCTCATGCACTTTCAGTTGGAGGTACGGGTCAAGGCCAATCACAAATCGTCTGAAACATTCTCCTTCCGTTGCGTTTTTTCCGTAGTTGGAGAAGGCCTCAGCCACCCTTCTAGAAATTTCAGCGGCGTATACCTCTAGGGGTTCACTGGGTAACCTCGGTCGGGCACGCATATTAGTCTGGAACGCTGTTATTTGTAGCCGATTCCCGAAGGTTGACTCTAGTTTTCCCTTGGCTTTCACAAAATCTGATTTGTTCTCATCGGATAGCGAATCCCAGTAGTTGAAAGCGGCTCCTACCAGCCTAGTTGGGAGAATATCGTGGATCTTCGATTCGCAGGTATCCCTGGAGGCGGCCACGGCCACTTCTAATCGTCTTATCCAATGACCGAAATCCTCCGTACCATCACCACTAAAGCATGGGGGCAAATCCAACCTATACCCTAACACGTTTGCGCTTCGTGTTAGGGGCCTGTCGTCATGCGACATGACGAATACGGATACAATACAGCGGGGTAACCTCTAGAAAATGGCTAACAGGCGTGGCAGCAGGGGGGGGGGGGTTGGTTAAATCGTTCTTAAGTTCTTAGTAACTGGCTAACACAATGGGGGAATTAATTATACCCTAATCACATGCAATGATATCACATACAATACGAATAGTACGATTTCGATGTAGCAATAAATTCAGCTACTATGGGGATGAATACATATGCAAATTGGGATTAGGGGTGTGTATAATGGAAACTTGAAATTCTATGTCAGACAATATCAAATATATCCACTGAATCGAACAGGCTATACGACTACTGTGCTACAACAAATAGCTGATACCAAATTACCAACGCATACGTACACCGCACGCAAGAGCAAAGTAGAATGAGGCAAGAACAAGAATAGCAAAACGTGGAATCTATCAAAATATATCTGTCAAATTGAAAATATATCTAATATTTTTTTTTTTTCAAAACTTATGAAAATATATATATCGGAACTATAAATCTATACAGAAATTTGCGAATGTTGGATTGCAACTTTAAAATCTGCCAAATTGAATACTGTTCGAAATGATGATTTTCGTTTCAGTCTCTTTATATATGAATTTTGTTGGTACGTCACTCAATGTCTTTCACAGTCTAATGTCAAGTTAATATGATTGCCAATTATCTTTAATTGTCAATATCCCTGGCAATTGTTCTGAACCAAGACGATATAAATAGATTCATGATACTCTCACCTCCGAGATCGTCAAATAGGGGTATCCAGTCACGTCATCCGTAATAATAATCGATTTGCGTCCAATGAGGTAAGTATCCAAATGTAAGTAATATAACAACAATCCAATGAACTGAAGACTTCCCTCTGCGGCTGGGGTTCTTTCGCCAGAACAATGAATGAAGGGTTCTGACAGTAGCCACTGCTCTCGTTAGATTCCACAGACAAATCTTCAGACTAGTATTGGGAGATGGCAATTCCACAGAAAACAAAATCACATACGTAGTGGATCCAAGGCTGAGAGAATTCCGGTACCGTTCCAGGGTCCTCGAAGTTTCGCCCGGAAAGACCCACGTCGTTAGAGTCCGGCCCAATTTAGGTGATACCTGTGTAGGCTCTTGTAGAGAACCCGTCGTTGAATACTAGACACTGCCACATCGGTGTATATATCAGCGACACTGTTCCATTCGATAGTGATGTTTCCAATTTCCGTCGATTTGTTCCTTCTCCGTCGGTGAACAGTTCCAATGATCCGGATACGTGAGGAAATTTATAGATGAAGTTCCTCAACTTTTGTATGAATAATTTCTCCGTGACTATTATATAAAATAGGACTATCGGCCAGTTCCAGTGGAGTCAAATGTTAGAAATCCTGTGAGTTGATTTCCGCAAACTCTTCCTTCTAATAATGTTCCGTATAATCCGGATATTCGGCGTACAATATATTTATAATAATTCCATAGAATTCCGAGGAAAATATATAGATGATATTTGCCTCGATTCGCTAGATGTGGGCTAAGCTATTTACTAACAGTCATTCGTACAAGAGAACGGTAATAATGTTAGCATATCTCCTTCCACTATTCAATGATTTTTTTTTTCAGATAGTGTTCCTGCAGTGGAAGTTTCAATGATGGATTAAAATCCTAAGCTCTGGGGTTGGTTTACAAATTTCAGATAGGGGTCCTTTACGTTAATTTACTGATAGTCAAAACCGGCTAAATTGTTCCGATATGTTCCGTATATGCAGTAACTCACCCCATATGCTATGTTCCGAAATATGGGCAACGCCCAATTTCCTCTGGTTCGTCAATTTCCAATGTGACGTTCGTACGTGATAGTGCTGGCAGTTCGCGGATGATAAAATTCAATAAAACGTCCATACAAAAATATACTTGTTCGTTAAAAGTTACATATAAACAGCAACCACCGCTGCTACCAGTGTAGGCGCTAGCCGGAGAACGAGGGGATGGGTATAGGTTCGACAGTAACTTAATAAATTGGGGAGCTGCCACTGGCAGTCACTCCACGACAAGGAAAATAAAGGAGAACGGAACGGTGTGTACAGTACAACTGCTTAATCACTAATCTATTCAAAATAATAATACCCGTGTAGCCAGCCTCAACCGTGACACGGTCGATTGCACATGAAGTGAATCGCTGGCAAGATTAACTCATACATATGTAAATAAACTGAATATAAATATGCGTAGCCTTTCCCGCTTCTTCCCAGCCGTTTCTTTTAACATTCTACATATTTCCACCCTTATAAAATAAATCGTCCTCGATTTAATATTGCCTTATAAAAATAGATTATAAAAATATATATCTAAATATCTAATTAGCAATATTACAAACTTATACCTATATATATAACCACACATCCCGAACTGTGCAATGTGCATCAACAATATTCACAACATTTTTTTTTCTTTTTCGATTTGCATCAAGACGTTAACATTTACTCTAATCGATTTACATCATAACGTTAACATTTACTCTAATCGATTTACATCATAACGTTAACATTTACTTTAATTAATCGATTTACATCAAAACGTTAACATTTACTTTAATTAATCGATTTACATCAAAACGTTAACATTTACTTTAATTAATCTCACGTTAATTGAAATCACACAATGCTCAACACTATCGCTTGAATAGTATACTCTATCTCAACAATTCACACTCAAATCGCCCACTGTCCAAAACGACTAACTGGCTTACTCTGCCTGCCCGACCTAGTGTATTGCGGGGGACCTAAACTGGGGGGTGACGGAATAGATGCAGGTAGCACAGTACGAGGGATGGCCACAAATTTTGGGGCCTGTGGTGACAGTACGGACGATCGGGGTGGAACTTCCACTGTGGTGTGACTGCTCTCTTCGGGCAGGTGTGCTTTCAAGCGATTGTGGTGAACCACCTTTTTCCTCGTTGGATTCTTCGGATCTTGTAATCTGTATGTCAAAGCGGCTCCATCTTTCTGAACGATAACTTCAGCTATCCGATACGGACCTGTCCATTTTGGTGCCAATTTCAAATTCCGCTCGGCAGCGTTTTCCAGCAGCACGAGGTCATCGACTGCGAAGGGTGTGTATTTGGTGTTCGCATCGTAGTAGAACTTTTGCTTTTCCTGGGCAGTCATCGTGTCTTCCCTGACTTGTCGGAAGGCTAATCGTAATCGTTCTTGCAAAGATGTACAGTACTCTGCTGGTGTTCCCGGGGTTGCTGATGACGGTTTTGCTGTTGGAGACGAAATCAGAGCTGCGGGAATCCTTGCGTCTCTCCCGTGGATCACAAAATACGGGCTATATCTGGTGGTCGAATGTATCGCTGTGTTGTATGCAAATTCGACTTGTCCAAGGTAATCATCCCAGGCACCGTTGTTTTCCAGCAAGAGCTTACAAAGTTGATCTTTCAGTGTACGGTTGAACCTCTCGATGAGTCCATCAGATTGGGGGTGATAAGGTGTCGTTCTAGTCTTCTTTACTCCAAGAGCATTGCACAGGGACTGGATCAGTTCACTCTCAAATTGTCGTCCCTGATCTGTGTGGAGCTGTTCTGGAATACCATGTTGCTTGATGTATTGCTCAAAAATACACTTGGCGACTGTCGTGGCTTTCTGGTCCTGTAGTGCATAAAGATTGACGTATTTCGAAAAATGGTCCATTACGACGAGCACATAACGGTTGCCCTTCTGTG
>JAODFY010101613.1:0-11631 GCA_027580055.1 Paracaudina chilensis | reverse complement strand
CACCTTTCCCCTATTGAGTTTGCCTGATTACAAGGTTTTCAACACTTAACCCATATTGACCTCAAATGACCTTTGACTTCCTGCAAAATCAATAGGATTCTTCTACTCAATATGGCCGACTTACATACTAACTATGAGTTTCATCCACGTTTCACCTATTGAGCTAGCCCGATTACAAAGTTTTCAGTTTTTCACCCATATTGACCTTAAATGACCTTTGACCTCTTATAAAATAAATAGGGTTCACCTACTCAATATGGCTAACCTAGTTTGACTTTCATCCTCCTTTCCCCTATTGAGATAACGAGCCCGATTACGAGCAAGGGGTCTCACATACACACACGCTAATGTGATTACATAGATTCCTTTTACCTTTGAATCAAAACAATGATACTTCTTGCTAGGTATTTTGCAATGTTTCTTGTTATTTTTGTTCAAATTGAAAGTCATAAAATATAAGCATACAAACTGCTTTACACTGTTAATTAGTTGTTAAATTCCCCCCTCCTGCCAAAAAAATGCTTTTAAAACCTAACATTAACTGTTCTTGGGTATTTTGGCAACATTTTTCAAACATTTGTGTCACTGGGACCATTTCTGGGGCCCTAAATTGTTTCCCAATGATTGTTTCCTATTTTGGGGCCAAGCTTTGCCATTTTCACCCAAAAAACTGAACAATTAACCAATATCCTTTATTTTGATAAAATATTTACCCCCCATGCAGCACCTGCAGTGTGACTTTAACATAGGGTACACCTGACTTGTCGCTACTGACCAACACTGACCATTTCCATAGCAACCATTTTGTGACAATGCCACTTTAACAGAAACTTATGGTTAATTGCCCCTTTTTTTTTTATTTAGCAAAATTACCTATACTAAAGATACACAGTACTCACGCTTACACGCACATACAGCCTTATTTCTTGATCTGGCATTGTTCTGCCATTCTCGGTTCCTTACGTTTGAAATTTGTCTTTGCTGTTAATGTATGCATGTGGCTTCAACAAATTAAATTTCATCCGTAGGTCGGCGGAATCAGAACTTGTATACTTTTAACTTCCAACGTACGGCATACATTTACAGTGTACAGAAATTTCATGCTTTCTGATGTCAGTGAGCCTGAATTCTTGTAAAACACCATATAATATCATTGTATCACATTGTAAAGCATGAAAGCCCATCAGAAGTACTAATGATCATTTTAGTTGCCATATATGGCAAACTGTAAATTAATGATAATTCCAGGTCTATATATATATCAGGGGTTCCCAACCAGTGGTACATTAGGACTTTCTCGGTGGTATGCAGCATGGTACACAGCGTGCTTCATTTTTTTATTGTATTCTTTTTGTTATTCTCCCTCATGCATCCCTCAAGCTGCTGTACACTGACAGCTATTTGTTTTCAGCCATTGTGCACTTATTTATCATTGATTGAACACTATTGATTGAACACTATTGATTGAACACTATTATAGCTGAATATTGGTACAGTGGTACTCAGTGGCACCACAAAAATGTGAAATGGTACCCCAGTAGAAAAAGGTTGGGAACCCCTGACCTATATAGATATTCTTCTCTGATCAACCTTGCTTTAATTTATAATAAACCTCACACATGCCTTTATCGTAAACACTCAATACAAGTACATATATGTATTGTTTAGCTTGCCAACTCATATGAAATATTATTTATAGCTTAAATAGTAGTCATCATCCTTGATTGGTTTGCTTATCAGAGGAAAGTTGGAAATATGGGGAGGAAGTTAAGTGACCAATCAGATAAATTGCATCCTAGTGTGGCCCAGTTATTCTTACTCAGGCAGGTGCTATTTGTAAAATACAATGTTTTAGAACTTAGAACATGAATGCTGAGTTTGTCATACTGGAACCCCCCCCCCTCCCCTCCATCTGATCTCCATTGAGATATAGCCCATCTTGAGTTTGCCACTGATTTACTGACATTATTTGCAGAACCAAAGTTTGACACATTTTCTGCATTTAAATAAAACCCAAACTAATGTTTCCTATCCCAGAATGTCACTATATCAACATAGAAGTGCTCCAACTATACTTCCAAATTTGGCCCCTTTTCCTGAAGGAGCCCCCGGAATAATCACTTTAATACAACCACACAAAATGCTCCAAAATGTGTTTGGTTTGCTGACAAAACTAGGCCACTCATCCTAACACACAAATAATAATGGATCCAATGAATATATGGTTCAAGTAATTCAGTGATCAATGTTTTGTGTGTTCTGTTTTCAGTGTATGTACTTTATTTTACATCGTAACCAGGATTGGAGTGCCATAGCTATGTCGCTATTAATGATGCCAGGAAATTCCACTGGCTATGATATTATATGATGATTGATAACATCGTACATATGATCAAATTCAATATGGACCCAACTATTAGTGATGTTTCTCACTTTAGGGACACAAACAGAATAATAAATTATCCAGCATACCTTTTTAAATACATTTTGTGCAAATTAGTGGTGGGCAGAAGAAGCACTATTAGACATCAAGTGCTGGTTACTGCTGCGGCCCACCGTGGCTACAACCCTCATCATAACCAAATCTATGAGTTGTTGGGTAGCTTCATCAGCAAAATAAACTATGCCCACATACCCCATTATTTAGGAAGACAAAAGCCTAAAAAAAAATTGTGTTACCTTCTTCCAATGTTTGTCCATTTCAATACTTTTCAGTAATTTCTGGGGAAAACAATTCATTGATGCAACAAATATTTGATGCCACAAAGGTCCCCTGAATTCTGCATCCTTTCCTCAATGGTTTTGGTAACAAGAGCATAACTAAAACTGTGCTGATATGCTATATAAGTCTGCACACAGTACATTAATAGACAATATAAGTCAGAATGCTCTTCAAGTGATTTTCATCGAAAGAGCAGTGTTCCCCCAAGCATGCAATCATAATAACATGATTGCTCAATCAATTATTTGCTCAATCAACTAATGGTGTGAACATCCTGTTTTGAGTCTTATATCTGTGATGCCCCTCTTGTCTGTTATTTCCGTCTGTTATTTCCTTCTGTAGTTCTTTCTGCATTGTCAGATTAAGCACACTTGGTGTCATTGCTTTTATATACACAGTTGATCTCGGTGAAATTTCTCCTTTTCTACACTCTGTGATCCTTGTATGTGCACCATACAAGCTGAAAGTGAATAGTTATCTTAACAACCCAAATTGGGCCCTTTTGTTGAGGCTGTTCATTGTTCAAACTAACACTAGATATGCACTTCATTATAGCATTTGTTTCGCCATGTTTGTTGCCAGGTTTATTTTTCAAAATCTTTTATTGCTATGAGTTGGCAAGACAGACTCCTTGAAGTAATCAAAGAAACTTAGCAGGCTACTTCTGCTGCCTTTCTTGTTGAAGTAACTGGATACGACATCATCCGACTCTGGAATAACAAAAAGAGAGCTTTACATTAATAACCGATGACGATGATAACCCCAATATTTTCTGTACACACCAAAGACATTAGAAAACAAGTTAATTTGGAAAATCACTTGAAACAATGGAAGCAATTTACTTTTTATTACAAATTATGATTTCAATGGCCAATGGCACAGCATATTTTAAAGCTGTATTAACCAATGGTTAGCATTAATAACATACTATTATATATATATATATATATGCATAAATACTGCATTGATTAAAAATATGAGGACTTAAATTCCACAGAATCCAAATTTTTAAAACCGGAATTCTGAGAAGCGCACTTTTTCCGCAGTCTTTATTATTTAATACAATTTTCAGGGCAATACCATGGTATGATTTTATTGATTTCGCGATAGGACACATGCGCTATTTTGTGGTAAGATATTTTGTATGTTCCCAGAAATAATAATCCGTGCCCATGCTTTACGATGTAGCCGACTGTAAATAAATCCCATGATAATTACCAACCCCCATTAGCCCACACCACTTGCAAAGTTATCTCAGGCGGCAGGCGAAAGCTGTCACCCTTGTACATTAACGTTATTCTTATAAATGCATGTGGTAGTAATATACATACATGTAGGTGTTGTAAGGATATATGCAAGCGACCTAATAGCATGTATGATTGGTGAACCACTAATCGCATGCTTTATCACAAATTATGTCTAACAACAAACAATGGCGGTTAACGCGTATCGAGACCAAATATCATCGCTCGCGGAAGTGTGTAAATCAACCATATATTTTGCAGTAATCAAATTTTAGTCAAATATTTTCGGACGTGATAGGAAATCGCGGGGGAAAAATAAAGAATCAGAATGATTGATCTGTATCTTAATGTACATGGGTATACACACTGTTTGCAACACTTGATTATGCTACAAAATCTGTGATTGACTGGTAAAAACAGATTCTAATATTAATGTTTTAGGCCCAGCAAATAACTAATATTAATGTTTTAGGCCCAGCAAATAATTGACACATAAACAGGCACTGCCAGGGCAGTGCTAAGGCTGATTAAAGGTTGATTGGTCATGAGAAGGAATTACTGACCAATCATCAACAAAAGAACGCCAAGTTCAATGTATGTCGTTCAGCTGACTCTGTGATAAGTAGGGGCCTAGAGGTCGATCATGAAGGTGCCGTACGCGTGTGGCTTCATCGCACGTGGTCACACACTCCGCGGGTATAATCTTTTTTTTATTTTTAGATTTGTTTAAAAACGTGTGCGTGTGAATCGTGATAATCATAAGTTGGGTAAAAAATTGTAGAATTGCGTGTAATCACGAAGTTACTTTCTCTACACATGTAATTGGGCTTGCAAGTACACACGATTACTTGCTACTCATTGACAGCACTGATGTTGAAGGGGGGGGGATTATCCCTCCCTTCATTTAAAAAGGGGGGGGACAAATCCCTGTTCACCCCCCTTGGCGGAAACCCTGGCAGAACAACCAAATAATATTTATAAAACTGCCAATAGAATATCCTCTTTAGTTGACAGAGAGTAATTTATCCGGTATCGCATCGCAAATTTGCGCACATCGAAACATAAGAATAGTCCTTGTTTATTCATCCTTGAAATTTGCACGTTTATTGTCTAATTTTTTTTTTACACACAAAGTAAGACTAATGTACGTTATAAAATTCAGGTTCTATCTTTATCTACTTTTGCGAAGAATGATACTTGGTGTCCATATGCACTAATAAGTTCATGTTTGTGTAATAAGCAATGGTTTTTTAAGTGCGCAATTAAAGGTTCAGCCACTTTATTCAAATCACAGAAAATAACTTTGCAAACAATATTTTTACTATGCAAGTTAGCACAATGTACACAAATATCTGACAAAACAATGCCCTTAGTAATTTGTGTTCTTCATTAATCTGTCCTAGTTAAACCAAGTTTAAAACAAGAGCCCAAGGGCACTATGGTTCCTTGCTTAGGGGTATATGACAATGATTATTATATTGGGCAATGAATGGATTTGCATATAACTCATCGTCAATTTACCTGGCCCCTGATGACCCCCATATGACCATATGCCACTAAATGTTACCTATATGTACCAAGTTTTGTGTACATCCAACAATATTCAGTATTTTGGTAGTATTGTGGATCATTGTTCATTTTATTAGAAAATAACAGTTAAAAGGTTGAAATTAGGAATAATTTAAGCTAATTGAAACAGGTTGCCATGCACACCTTTTGTAAAAGTATGTACAAATAGCCATAACTTCAAAGAACTTGAACTGATTGGCTTCAAATATTGCATATCAATTAACCTCCCATGCATGGATGGGTAGTATGAAGATGATCAATGTTCATTTAAGTAGAATCTAGGCCAAAAAACATAACCAGAATGCACACATACATGAGGTTTCTTGCTTTATTGTGAAGATTAATAATTAATTGGGCCAAAAAATGTGGGTTTAAAAATTTTGGGCTGAAAAAAAAATTGGGCTGCACAAATTGTGGGCCGCACAAATTTTGGGCCGAACAAAATACAGGTAATCCTTCCATGTCACATGCATTACATACATACATCTGGCAGACTATGTACATACAGGTAATCCTCCCATGTCACATACACACATCTGGCAGACTATGTATATATACAGATAATCCCTCTGTAAAGTAATGGTTGATGTATAAAAAGGTTTACAGTGAGTTTAAATTTGATAAACTTCCTTGAAATATATGTATTGTAAACTAGCATTATAGGATCACTTTCACAAGTGACCTGACAACTTTATTACACTACTGGCAATGAGGAAGTGGATAGATAGGGAGGCATTTCGGTTAAAGGGTCACAAGGTGAAGAAAAATATTAATCATCTACATACCCTTTAAAAAAATCTTGTATATTTCTCATAAGATTTCATGAGAAGTATGAGTGATCTCATGAGAAGTGTATGAGAACTGTACATGAGCTCGTGAGAACTGTATGAGTACTCACTGGAACTGTACAAGAACTCGCGAGAACTGTACGAGAACTCACTCATTTCTCGCAAGAATTATATGAGGGTAGTGCAATTCAAAATTAATTTGAGAATCTTATTTGTGAATGCAGTGTTAGAAAATAAGTGGACATCCAGTGGTCCACCAGATTTACCAATACAGGCCAGAATGATCAACATCACACTGTCCCAATATGGCATCTGCTACATTTGTGCACAGTAGCCAATTAAAAAAAAAAAAAAAAAAGCAAATGTGGGTAACCAATGTGATGTCATAGTGATGTCATTGCATAATGAGTATTTCTTTATTGTTCAGGAATTTCATGACTTCTGTTCATGATTCATTGAATTGTTTTTTTTTTAAGGGGGGGGTATTTAAATCGCTGGGAAGATTATTAGTCTATTAACCTTTAGTTGTAATGTATCACATAACTTTAAGCACAAACTTTCCTCTATAAACCATATTTAACAACAAGTCTCTTTCACTTTTTAAATAAAGGCTACAGTACATTACACTCGTTCAAAATCATATATGACAATTTAAGGAAGCACTAGCTTTTGACACCTGTACATGCAGTTGGTAACAATATTGGACACAGGTAGTAATATACAACACACACAGGTAGATGTACGACTTCACAGGTAAGTAATCATGTATATTCAAATAAAAAACATGTTTTTGTTTATTTGGTAGCTACAATTCTTCACAAAAATGATTGGACAAAATAGTCACCCAATTCAATGTTGTAGCAAAATGTAATTAGATTGACACGGGGACTGCAGTTTGTCCAAAGTATTTTTGTTGAGGATTGTCTGAAGCCTGTACAAAGGTATAGGGAATATTCTCAACTTGTAGGAAGGACATTATTTCAGACCAAATAAAATCAATGCTGTGCATAAAGTCAAATTAATTATAACATATCGCAAGTGGTAACTTACATTAAAAGAAAATACTCAATTACATATTTATATGACCTACTGTACTCTGTAATGGAACTATAATAGGCTTGGACAATATATCAATATTTATATATTTATAATTACTGTGGTATTTATTTCTGTCGGTATTATACATAAATTTTTGAAATTATTCAAAATAACTTGTTTCTTTTCTCCCGTGTTTATTATATTTCCTCTTGTTTTATTCTCATTTCTTTGACCTCAAATCATAGCACATTACATCCCTTTCGTAGTAGCTCCCACTCACGCCACTCGGCACACCGAATAGCAGTGTTTCACGCAATAAATAATAACTGCATAATTTCAATTGAGATTGGCATATACTGACATAATGCACATGCCCACAGTATATAACATGCAGTCGGTTGTGTATAATGTTCACAAACGAACACGGGAATCATACGAACAACTCATGTACAGTAGTCTAAGACATGTAGTTTACAAATAAAGCATATTCTCATTGAGGCTGTCTTACAACAAACAATGAATGATTTAAACATGTTTGCAGCCTATACTATAACCACAGACAAGGTATATGTACCGGTATATGTATGTATATAGCTTAGGCTTACACAATGTAACTTTACATTGCTTATATTAATAACATTGCTTGAAAAAATGATAATGTCACAATCAGAAAGATCATTCTCTATAAACAAGACCCTAATGGCACTGTGGTTCCTTGCATATATATGGGTATATGACAATGACACAATGTTATCAAGTTATATATATGTATAGCAAGTTTGGGCCCAAATGGTCCAAGTAATTGTGATCCCACATGTACGCATTACTAACCAACACAATAGCCAACACTTTTGTGGTGACAAATTGTTTTGTGTCAATTAACCCCCTTAACATTTTTTATCGCAAGGAACCAATAATAAAGACTGCAGAAAAATTGTGCTTCACGGAATTCCGGTTTTAAAAATTTAGATTACGTTGAATTCAGTCAGACTATTAGTATTAGCAGTAACAGTCCTGATTATTTTTACTCAATTATGCAGTTCAATGCAGTGAAGCATATATAGGGAAAACTTACGCATGCCGAGACTGAGGGTGTCTGGTTATTTGTTCAATACAAGCACACCATAGGAAACTTTCAGGAAAGGCCGTACAAATTTATCAAAATGATATTTGAAGTTTGTAAGAAGGTAACACCACGATTCGCGCACTTTATACATTGACTAATTTGACTATAACAACAAAGACATCATGAAGGCGGACATCATTGTTCCCGAAGTTGTGTGCACCCAACATATATGCAACGTTAGTGTAGCCTACTCAGTGGTATTATTAATTAATGATCATATATAGAAGCCTAGCAAGGCAATCTTGCTCTTGTTTATTTTATATAAACGATGGTTTGAATAATACAAGGTGAGTTTTTAGTAGGAGTTTTGGATTTTTTTTTTTTTATGGAAAGTACTACAGATCGGCTACAAGTAGGCCTAGGCCTATAAACACTAGGCTTAATTACTGAAGCATAACATTAGGCCTAACATTAGGCCTGAACTAACTTACCGCATGGCGCAAAAAATGGCGCAATAAAGCCTTCTTAAATGCTTAAAATCATAAATTTACCGGGGGCTATCATGGACCCCTCGAGCCCAGGCAGTTTGGGCTATCGCTATGCGATGTTGCATTCTCAAAATTATCGATCTCCTCTCCCCCCGGCTATGCCCCTGGACCAGGGGCCCTATCATGGACCCCTCAAGCCCAGGCAGTTTGGGCTATCACTATGCCATGTTGCATTCTCAACATTATCGATCTCCCCCCTTTTAGCACTTCTGGAAACCCTGCTACATAATTACATAATAATTCAATTGAGTAACAAGTCATATATATTATTCTTATATGACAACTTGACAGTAAATAACCTAAAACAAAATGGTTGTGACTTACTTTCTGACCGGGATTTCTGCAATGTTGGTAAGACATTATCATTAGCAGACAGCGAAACAAAGAAGGCAAACGGAACCAGCCATAGACAAATGGTGAAGAATGCAAGAACCTGAAAGAGACCAGAGAGAAATCAGTTTCCCCATAAGGACACTAATTGTGTTTGAAATTCCACACTTTAGAGTCAGTTATGGGCATCAAAAAAAAAAATGATGTCTATTTCATCATTCATGGCAGGGAATATAACATTTATGATAAAACTGAATTAACCTAGCTTTCTGACATTACTGGTGACCACACCATAAAATTAGTCCATACAGTATGCCACTCATATACTTTAAGGTTGTGTTAAGGCACTACTAATGTACTGTTCAGTTACCATTAAGTTACTTATGTACCATTAAGTTACTTATGTACCATTAAGTTACATATGTACCATTAAGTTACTTATGTATCGTCACGGTCCTAATGTACTGTTAAGTTGCAAATGTACTGTACCACATGGTACTAATGTACCGTCAAGTTACTAACTATGTACCGTCAAATTACTAACTATGCACTGTCATGGCCAACATATATATACCAAGTATGATATCATTTCAACTTCACCTTCTTGAGATATCGTGTTTACAAGGTATATTTAGCGATTTAGCATAAGCCCCGCCCACTCATGAATACTAATTTGATGAAATGTAACTGTCTTAGGAAAGTTTACCACTCATCAACTTACATCACCATACCAAGTATTAAACAGATCGGACATACTGTTGCGAAGGTATTGACATTTAAAACAATTTACTTTAAGCTCCGCCCCTTCATTAATATTCATGGCATGGCCTTCGGCATCGGAACCAAGAATCACAGCTTACAGCTGAATCTCTGGGAATATGTTTGATCACAGCAAATGTTTACTAATTCTGATACTGGCACACCTTGGACATGACATTGATGAGATATTGATATTTTATATTTTTATATTAAGCACTGCCCACTCATAAAAAAAAATAATGCTGGAACACCAATCAACATGCAACCAGTGTTGTAGCTAGAGAAAATTGAGTGACAGCTAAATCAAACTATCAAATGCCCCTTAATTAATGGGGTGACAACTTATTAATGGGTGGATGAACAATGGCATGCCCCAGTCGCACTCATATCATATTCTAATTCATATACATAAAGTGCATTTATGTTAAAACATAGATGCAACAGTAAAACAAAATACATTTTGCAAGTTAGAGCTGCTTTGTATTGCTTAATGTGCTCTGCAGGGGGTCCTATGTTGCCCATTCACAATGTAATTTTTCAATATTCTTGTATTTGTTTGCTCATTTAGTAGGACCCTTGAAGTGCTGGTCGGTGGGATGCTTGAGGTGCCAGCCGGTAGGATGCTTACTTACCTTGAGTGCCAATCAATAAGCACTTATTCCTGACCGGCATAGCTACAACACTGTAATTCTTCATACAGATAACAATTTTAATTCCATTTTTATTCACTTTCATGAATAATTAACAAAATATAATTGATTAGTCAACAACACACATCCAAGGCTACACCTTATACTGTACACACTTTATATATTGAAGCAATTCTGATACAGTCACATTTCATATTGCATATTTTGCACCATGATGCTCAGGCCCACAAATTGTGATTAATAAAACAAGTTACCAACAGGTTACAATAATAATTATTATAGATATAAAAGATGAAAAACAAAAGTTTAGGCCAAATACCTCCGAAAATGGATGCCACACTGTGGAAAAGTACCGGAAGGCAAAATAGTGATTAACAAAAACCAAAACTGTAAAGAGAGAAGAAAAGGATTAGATATCATGAATAGACCATGATGGATATCATGAATAGAACAACAAGAATAGATATCATGAGTAGAACAACAAGAATAGATATCATGAATAGACCATGATGAATAGATATCATGAATAGACCATCATGAATAGATATCATGAAAAGACCATCATGAATAGATATCATGAATAGACCCTGATTAGACCATCATGAATAGATATCATGAATAGACCATCATGAATAGACCATCATGAATAGATATCATGAACAGACCCTGATTAGACCATCATGAATAGACCATCATGAACAGATATCCTGTTTCCAGAAATAATAATCTGTGCCCATGCCTTACGCATTGTAGGACTACATTGTAAAAATTTACTGAAAGAGTTAGGGTAGACGAAGGTATTTTCCAATAACCCTATTTGAGGGTAGGGGCCTGCCTACATCTGACTTGGTGAAAACATCAAATTTTTTGTATTACGAAATGAAACTAAACTAAAGCAGTTCATGCACATGAATTGC
>JAODFY010101502.1:0-11632 GCA_027580055.1 Paracaudina chilensis | reverse complement strand
CCTCACTTTCTCTTTTAAATTTTACCTTTACACAATTTACATTGCTATGTGAATGTAATGGATACTAATGTGGTAATAACAATTACTTTAACTAACAATATACACAATTCATGAAATTTAAAAAGCCAGGAATCACAAAACCAGTGGAGCTCTTTAAATAGCGTGTTTCTTCAAGGTTTAATTTCTATGGCACATTTGACATACTCGGGTAAACTGTTCCATAATGTCGGCTCACATCTGTCGAAACATCACCGTTCGTAAGCTGCAGTTTTAACTTTGGGGACAACTAGTGGAAATTTAATTTAAAATGTAATCCTTCGATCTATAGTTTGTCTTGCAAAACAACCACACTCCACCATTCCCTTTGGCAATCTTAATACTCATTGTCGAGAATTTGAATTCAGCAACTTGTTTTCAGGGTTTTTTCAGCAAAAAATTATGTTCATGACTAAATCGGTAATTGACCGGCACTCAATAAAAAGACATGGGCATTTTGAAAATGGGAAATTAGGTATACGTCACCGTCAGTTTCAGTCCGGATAACAATTATCGGATAACCAAAATCAATTCTGACAGTCCATTTAAAATGTTAAAGACCTTGAAACCTGTACTATCAGACTTTATTTTGGGGTTAAAACATTCCACTAAAATATGTTGCATTTTGCCAGCTAAAATTGTCGTCAGGATTGATGTTAACGTTTGTATATCTCAATGGCCATTTTTAAAATGTACATGTATTAATCAGTGACAAAATCGGTTGATGCATTGCATCTGTTGTAGGTAAAAATGCATAAAATGTGTTTCTGAGCTTCATTTTCTCGCTAATGAGTTTTACAATGAGCAAAATGAGTAAAATTATAGGGAAAGTTTAAAGGCTCATGTGGGGAAGGTTGATAGGCAGCACAAAATAGGCTGGGTAAAAACTATTGGAGTGGATTAGGGCAAAGGATACACAGTTGATACACAGAAACATATATATATATATATTTATGTGCAAAAATGTGTGTGTGGGAGGGGTGGCTGGGGGGGGGGGTGGTTGGTTGATGTAGGGTATGAAGACACACAGTATCACTTCTTATTTACTGTTTGAAAATTAAAAATCCAATTGGAGCATTCTCATATACAGTAGTGGGACATGTCCCCCTGACACCCCCCCCCCCCAAATCTGAGGATCATACTGCTATACTCTTATCAGGCACATGTGTTAGGAAACAATTAACCTCTACTAAATGCCTAATCTCCCAGGCTATAATCTTTGAGCACATGGTTTATTTCCTATGAAGAGGTTATTTCGATCAAGTACAAAGTTGAATGGCACACAGAGCTTAAAGCGGACATCTACGTCTGAAACAAAATAAATATTTTCGCAAACGCAATATTTTTCTGCGTTAATGCATCATATAATCACAGGACCACATAATACATAGAAGGAACTTTGACAGTGAATATAATGAAGTTGCTAGTGGTTGAAACTAGCAGCCCCCAAATTCAGTCGTAACTAAAGTTACAATATCTAGACATACGTTACTAATACAATATAGATGCAGGGAAAGTAACAAAGTATGACCTATGTGCTTCATGACCCTTAATGTACTATAAAACAAAACTATTCTGCAGCATTGGAGGTGTGCATGGAGGCACATGCACCCCAAATTGTTGGCATGTGCCCCCCTCTGTACCACCTCGTCCCAATGTGGACCATGCACACCAGAAGCTGCTCACCTTTCGTTTGCAGAATGTGGACTGTTTGGTGACTTTATAGGTGAACAACTAGATGACCACACAATGATATTCTCTGATCTGAACTACTGTAGATGTTTATAGGTGAACAACTAGATGACCTCACAATGATATTCTCTGATCTGAACTACTGTAGATGTTTATAACTTGTAATAAGTTCAGATCTCGTGCCATTGCACATTTTTTTGTTGGCTGAAATTTTTGTATAAGGATTTTTTTTTGCAAATAAAATGAATTAGATTCAAAATAATGGTCTCATTGACATTTTTTAATGAAATTTATACTGAATGATATTCTTCAAAAAGACGAATAATGTATATCCCCTCAGTAGGTGATATATCTACACTGTAGGTCTAGTTTTGCTAAAAATAAGTTTGGTGACAAAATGCAACACTCGTACAGTTATGGCCTGATTTCTTTGCAAATAGGGCGATTTATGGTGTGAAAGATCCAGAGAGTCGTAACTCTTACCAGGGAAACGAATGACAAAATCTCCTTTTGGTGAAAGAAGGGTAATTTGCGGTGTTCAAACCCTGATTATTGCTTTAAGGAGAACATAAATTCACATAGCCCCATTGAACACAATATCATGATAATATAAATGTACATTTTATGGTGACGTGAAACTAGATAATTTAGTTCTTGTTTGCTGTTGCAAAGGAAATATGAATTTATAGCATGTATTGTACTTAACTCTGTCAGAGATGAAAAAAAAAAAAATAATCTGAAGATTATGATCCAAATTTGTTTTGTTAAAAAATGCAATTGTGTACCAAATTATATGTAGGAATGTGTGGTATGTAGGGGGATACCCGGTAAGATCTCTGATGATGTCATCAAGGAGGGCAGCAGACCTCACCTAAGTGCCACATTCTGCTCTGCAAATTTTAGACTGGGTAATACCCGGCCCCTTGTGTTTATCCCACAAATAAAAAAAATGTTTTCTATCAGTGTAAAATGTGTTCAGCAACATATAAGTACATGGACTTACTGTATGTGATGATGTCATCACATTAAAATGGCAGCATCAGTATAGCTGAAAACATTATTAATTTTTCAAACATTGTTATCTTCAGAAATGAACAATGCAGTTGAAAGTATCTTGTCTGTTGTAATTGTATACACTTTTACAAATGTCAGTGCCAACTTCTAGGTTCATTTCCTTAAAGATATAACAACAAATCTGGTCCTAAAAGGATCGAATTTCACATTTTTGGTCGAAGCTCCATCATGCATACCCCGCAAATGGGCTGACCAGTCTAGAAGATTTCTAGCATATTTTGAGTGGGAGTTGTTTACCTTTAATAAGGAGGAAAAAAATGTCACATTGGACATGGCCTGTTTCCTTTCAAGAGGAAAAGGATATTGAAGCCAGTGGTCTCACCATGACAACAGGGTCATTGTCTTCCTGGCTGTTAAAACAATAAACAAAACTATGCTTTGTTATCTTTTGGCGCAGGTAAGGCGCCAAAAGAGTCTTACAAATTGACCCTTCAATATCTTAGACAGATCTGATGATCTGGTGGATGTGCCATATGGTTTTTGGTATCAAGGTCTTGAATATTAATGAGTCGGCGGCAGGTCTTTAAAGTAACATTTTTAAAATGTCAATATCTTCAACTTTGGTCAAACTTCTTACTTGGTATAAAGGTTTTTTTTTTTTCACCATTATCAAGTAGATACGCCCACATTGTTTCCCTGTATAGAAATTGTAAAGGCAAAGAATGAAAATGTCAGTATCTCTTCACAAAATTTTTAAATTGTAATAAATAAATTGTAAACACTTTAAGATTTTAGGGCATTGGAACCACTAAACGTCTTCGTTTTTTTGGTTTTCAAAACCCCCTTCTAATTATTAAAAAAGACAATTTTAGTTACAAATTAAAGATATTTTGCATTTAAACTGTAGATCAGCATATTAAACTATTGTTTCAGCACATGATGTAGAAGTTTACAATTTGTTTACAATTGTTATAATGGCAAGGGATACAGTTTTAATTGTCCACCTACACAATAAAGTTTGCTATGTGACATGCCATTATTATAGACTGCCTATAATCTAGGATTTATTTCCCATGTAGTATGATCTCTAATATGTGCAGGCATAGCCTGGAGCGAGCGTCAATTCATCAAGGGCGAACCTATCGGGTGGGGTGGGGGATTCGAGTCACGTAGCCAGGAATTTTTCACTTATTAATTCCATCTGACTTTATACATGTAGGCCCTATAATTGAATGTTTATCAAAAAAGTGTGTGGGGACCAGGCAGGATCCATGTGATGGTGGCATGAGGGGACCAGTGATCATGATCAAAGTGGGACTGAAACATCTGGCATAATCCATCTGGCAATTCCAACTTAATTAGTTCTAAAGCGCTTTGAACTGTGTCTCATGGGATAAGTTGTGAGAAATATATCAGAAAAATTCATTTCTTTGGTGTTGTGTAAAGATCGACCACTCCAGATTGAAACAGTACTGGGCCATTAGCCATCTGGCATAAAATTAATAGTATTATTAATGGTGGAGCCTATTCCTACGGAAATTTCCGTAGGAATTAGCCCTACATGAACCACTATTCCTACGGAAATTTCCGTAGGAAAATGCTTATTCCTACGGAAATTTCCGTAGGAATAGGCCCTACACTGAGGAACCACTATTCCTACGAAAATTTCCGTAGGAATAAGCCCTATACACTGAGGAACCACTATTGGGCCCTATATGGGCCCTAGCTATTAAAACGACATGCAAAAAATTCTGCCCGAATCCTGCTTTTTATATGCCTATATGTAGCTATCACTACTAGAACATAACAGGCAGCCAAATTGATGCTTCACGTTGAGGTTTCGGGCCGAATTACCATTAAAAATCAGGCAACTGGGCAAGTTTTCTGCTTATTAAAAATCTGCAAATTTATTGTTGTGCTTCAATAAAGTTCCCAAAATTTTCTTGACGTCACAAAATTATAACACTAAATGCTGTCAATTGATGTCAAATGATGTCACGAGATAAAATTCTGGCACATTACTGCACACCTACTGCACACCGTATTAAAACCCTGCAGAAAAAATTATCCAACAAAAGGCTGCCCGAAATGTTCGTGACACCTGCCCGAATCTCGAGTCCACTGGAAATTTAGGGTGAAGTGCTTGGCATGACCAATAACACCCACTGTTTGCACAAGTTGCACATATTTGTGTATGGGAAGTCATTCACTAGCATATAAACTGGGGTGTCAAAAGTGGTGGGAGTGGGTGTGATGGTCACCAAAATGTAACGACAATGTCCATAATGTACCAACAAGACCATGAATGTTCCCACATCTCATCAAAAACAAAAGTGGTGGGCGACCACCACCTACCTCGCCCTTCAGTTAGGTCCAGTAACAGCATGCAATTATATTTTGAATCTGTCTTAACCTAGGTGATCTGTTATGGCCTAAGTCTGCCTCTCTCTGAACATGAGGCCCTGCGGCATTGTGTGAGCGTCTACTGCGAGTGGCTGGCTGTACTGACCATCCCACACCAAACATTGCCCTCACCTCTCTTCAGGAATCCAAACCTTTATGCTCAGAAGATCTGCCAGCATTTTGTGAACCTATTCCAAGTCAAAGATCAAGGTACATATTATACCAGCTCTGTAATTATTGATTCGATTGTCTTCCTGTATTTTACAATGACTGAAAATGTGGAGCACAGTCTTTTGTAAAAATTTTCATGCACCCCTGTGAAATTTGGTTCAGTTACTTCCATTAAGCTCCATTTCATTGATGTTGTTATGGAATCATTGTGAAAGCAGGACATTTTTAAATGATCAGGTGATTAGATTAATTAATTTAATTGGCAGGTGATCATGACATCAGCAAGCAGGTCTTACTGTGTCATCGTGTCTTGAGAACCATCCAATCGGTGGCCAGTTCCAGTAATCTCATGTCTCGGGAAACCTGGGAGGTTCTCCTCAAGTTTATGATCTCCATTAACAGCAACCTCTTGTCACCGCCACTGGAACCAGGTATCATTTCTCCAAGTTGTTTTTTCTTCTCATTATCAGCATGTTCAAAGGCAGGTACACCATTAAACATACACTTTTAATAGGGAGACTTGCGTTGCAATCAATTTGGGACACACATTGGTACAACAATCAATCCTCAAATGCAACCATTGGTGTTTAATGTTCACAAAAACAAAATTGTAATTCAAGCAAAGATTTGCTCTGCTTCCTTCATTTAGATATATTGTATGTGTAGAGGTAACCCATATAAAGAGACAGTGGCTTGGTTTAACATGTACATGTAATACCCAAACCGAAGAACACTGTACATTCAGGTCTTAGTTTGTGTTGTAATACCCAAACCGAAGAAGTTAAGAACACTGTACATTCAGGTCTTAGTTTGTGTTGTAATACCCAATATATACTGCAGGTAATAACATGTATTGCATAAAGTTACAAGTTGCGTAGGAATGGTTGTAGGTACTGAAATGGTAGGTAGAGGTACACGTCAGTAATTTTCTGTGACAAATTCAATGGTTGCTGGGGTTACCACAATGGAATGACAAGGAAGGTTTCACTGAGTGATTCAGGGGTTCAACATTCCTATGTTGGGAGCTTGCAACCAATCATTATCATCAACAACCACATAAACTTTTGTTCTGAATAATTGGTCAAAGTTTTAATAAACAAAGCCACTCCTAATAAGGATGTGGTTTTATGTTCACACCCTCTTCTGGTGAGCTAAAAGTTTAAATTTTTACCCCACAGGAAGTCTGGCTGAACATCTATGCGGTCGTCTGCTTCAGGTTCTGTTTGAGATCTGGCTGCTGGCATGTGCCCGCTGCTTCCCTCCCCCTACACTGTGGCGTACCTTGAGGGAGATGTGTGCTGGTTGGAGGCACCACATGGAGACAGTGGTTCAGTGGAATAGGGTTTGTAAAGTGCTCACCTCCAGACTACTGAGACTACTCTATGGGCCAAACTTTCATTCCCTTAAAGTGGGTAAGTTTATATCATCAATCCTGATGATGATCATATCCTCTGTTACATTTAAAGATACTTGCCATATCCCTGTCGGTAATCATTTTGTATCAAATATACAATCATGGCTATACAACGAATCTGCTCCAGTTACATACTGTTAATGATCATATGATTGATATCAGAATCAGACCAGTAAAATAAAATGTTCAACGATCTGCCTGAAACTGAATAGAAATTTTACAACCTCAGTCCTTTATTCTGCAAACAATCTAAATTTTATATCCCAATATTTTTCTAGTTATAGGAATGAGCAAACAAAATTCTACAAAACTAACATTATGCAAGGTTAGTCTTCAGTGAATAGTGCACAAAGACATAATGTGTACAGTAGGTATAGGCTATTCACATTCATGATTTACCTCCCCTAATTAACATAACATAGAATAACTGTGTAGGAGCGGTACACCAGTAAGGGTGTCACTGAATGCCATGGAATGCCATTAGTGCATATTATAGGAAGAAATGCTGCCAATAACCCGGTACGTGGTAGATAAGTACCTATTGTTACATTTATTAGTATTAGGTAAGTTAGTCATTCATAAATCCCCAAACCAGTGAGTTTTGGACAATTTGTCGGCGAACAAATCCCATGAAGTGATATTTCTACAATTGATAACTCAATAAATTGTTAAAGGATGGGTACAATTAAGGAGCCGAATGTGGTAGATTATCAAGACAATGAAAGATACAATGACAAGAAAAAAGTAATATATGCCAGGCTTCACTCTCGGTATTAAGCACCTTTATGCATTATGATCATCTGCTGTCTATCCCTTTCTTGCATTTAAATGATAATTGATGAACCATGCATACCCAATTATTCTCCCCAAACTTTTTGCATATAATATTTCTGGTTTCACCCTTCTTTTTTTACAGACAGCAGTGATGAAAAAATAGTTCCCATGGAGATGGATCCCGACACCCTAGCGCAGAGTTGGTTCCGCTTCCTTCATATCCTCACCAACCCAGTGGACCTCTGCCACCCCCACATCATAGGTCAAACGCCAAAGTTTTTGTCATGCGCAATCACGCAGGAGAGCACAATCGACCCCATCCAGCACCCCTGTCTAAAGATGTTGCCACAGATATTTTTAACAGCTATGGGCGGCCTATCGGTTATGGTAGATGCGTTTTTAGGTAAGGCTATTTGTTGTTAAGTTAATGTTGTACGTTTGCTTGACACGTGATTGGTAGTGATACCATTTTATTTTATCATATTCAGTGAAGGATGTTAATCATTTTGTGATGGTTGTCCCAAGGCCATTTTTATATTCAGGTAATTTAATATGTGTAACATTATAGGATACAAAATTTTAAACAGTCCTGAGAGTGAGAACCAGCAAGCATGTTTAATGAAAATGTCCTGTCAGAATTTTGGTAGCCTTTGATGAATGCTCCTTCAGTGATATTCATATAATATTCATTAAGCATCAAAATCCCAGGACTCACAAAGGAAAATCAAACAGGTTTTGCCAGTCTGCCAAAACCTCCCAGATGTGTGGAGTAAAAAAAACTAGGACACTCTGTGATGTGATTCCTGGTTTTAGATTTTAAGCCTTTTTTAAGCATAGTTTTGGCTACTTTGTAATTTGTGGGATAGTTTTTAGTTAAATTTGTGTGTTTAAGCCTATATAATGCCCTTGTGTGTTGAAAGGTCCATGACCCTTTTCCAGGACCCTGGAGGCTGGAGCTCAGGTTAACGAAACCAAGATTATGAAAAATAATATGACCCTGCCCCGCTACACTTCAATTAGGTAATATCATTTTGAACAATGCTGACTGAGTTATTGATGCATATTTTTTTTTGTCTGCAGGCTTACCAATAGACCACCCACTACCGACAACAGTTGATCCCTCTGAGCCTCAAGGGAGCAGGGTGTCCAGTGTGTCTACTGTACCCAGTGATACTCCTCCGCAGGTCAGAAAGGTCATGAAGAGCCAAGGAATATCCCCCTCAGGAGGAGGGGGAGCCATGGCCTCCCTACCCTCCATCTCTATCTTCTTGGAGAACCCCAGCACGGATACCTTCATCCCTAAACGGTCAGATTGCAATAGCATCCTCCATTTATTCGGAGCATGGCTGTTTGAAGCTGCCCTCACTGGATGTAAGTTACACAAATGCGAGGATAAAGCCCCGTCACAGCCCAGACGCATCACATTCGCATATGGTTTATCCATGGCTAACACAACCACCATTGCCTATAACATCACTAACCAACCTATCACTGCAAGCGTAGGTATGTAAAAGCTGCATTTTGTCATTCGTAAACTGTTTTGTGAACGTCTTGATGCTGAATAAAACTGTTGAGATATTCCTTCACCCGATAACTGAGAAAATGTCTTATTGTTCAAGGGATAACAATAAACAATGTCTTATTGTTCAAGGGATAAAATATTCTGATGAATCTCTCAGACTTTTCTAATCATCGTTCATTAAAGGAACAAAACCATGGCATGTTACTGTGAAACCATGTGCCAGTCAAATCGATGACCAATTTGAGAATTGTGGCTTACTGAATTAAATAAAAAATAACAGTGCACTACTATTGCAAAATATTTCATCTCTTCTCTTCGCCAAAGTCAATTCACCACGAGTCAACCTTTTGTCCAAATCTTCTTCTGTTCCTCACAGATACTGCCCTGATGTACAACATTGTGTTTCAAAGCTGAACAATTTATATGTATGTGCAACTATAATCAAGTGTCCTGAAATGTTAACCCAAATAACAGATCTATATCTATCCCATTCTCAAATTATATTGCCCAATTAAGACATTTGCAAACAGTTAAGTAACATTTTTGCATTTTACATAGTTTGTATCATTTCATTACATGGCTGATTAGTCAAGAGGTTTTCGTATTAGAAGTCATACATGTATAATATATTCTTCCTTGATTTGTCATTGTAAAAATGTTTTGTTTGTTCCATTTTAGAGATGATAGTGATGATAGTGAATTCCATTTGATATCTCCCATGTATTGCTTTCCCACTTTGAGGAAGTCAGCTGGTTTAACACGTCTGCATTTGCTTGATCTGTCTTAGGATGGATGTTTTCTTGGGTGACATTAGCGAGGTGCATGTTATGTCTCAGACAAGTGATATAAAGTTACTGAGATTATAATATATGTTTGTCAAAAGTGATCTAATTTAATGAGATTATAATATATGTGTGTCTAAAGTGATCTAAGTTAATGAGATTATAATATATGCGTGTCAAAGTTCAGAGCTGACGAAACATCTACGGACATAATACGCTGTGAGGAAAGGTCCTTTTGGTTTTCATTTCAATAATTTTCTTTTCAAACATCCAAAGTTACCTTAAGGTTATACATAATTTTTCAAATAATTTTTATGCGATATTTGTTGACTTATGAAGGGTTTTGACTGATTTCAGTAATTTGTACCACCCAGTTAGGATATTTGTTACTCGTTCTGTTTTCCAAAGTCGAGCTTTGAGGCATTGGTTAGGTTAGATTCTGCAGAATGAGAATATGTAAATAATTATTAATATATGCAGTTAGGTTAGGATCTGCAGAACAGTGTTTACGCTAGAGTGCGGGATTGCGGGATTCCAAGTCCAGAATGCCTGGTCTGATCAAGCTTAAACTTGGTGTGTTTGTTTCTCACTATGAGTACAAGAACCCTATTGTTTTTGGTGCAGATCCAATGTCTTTTGGGGCCAAAACTTAGAAAAAATAACAATTTGAGGGATTTCACTGGATTTTGTAAATTCTTCCCCTCCACATACCTTGTCCCCTCCACATACCCTTGTCCTCTCTATATATCATTGTCCCATCCACATATATTTCCACATACCCTCCCCCATTTATTTGAATCAAGGAATCACTAAGCCTTTTGGCTTTCTGGTTCTGATATCACATTACACATATCATTCTGGGACATGGAACTATGTTTATGCAAATAAAATATGTACAGGATTTAAAATCTCCAATCAGTTTCAGAACCATTTCTGAGCAACACAAACTCTTGATTCCTTCGTTAATCCATGATGTTTTTTTTTTTTAATGATTTCTCATGATAAAGGATGAAGATTTCACAGAGGCTGAAACAGCATTGTGGAACTCAGTCTCTGAAAGCTACCAGGAATCCGCGACGGAAATCTCAGAATTGCTCAAGAGCAAAACGGAATGCCTTTCAAAGTTAAGATTGTGATAGGGAACGATGCAACGATAGTACGATACAATTGCTGGACAGAAACTTTGAAAAAAGAAGGGTGTAATATTAATAAGAAAAATATACGATGATAAGATGAAGTAAAACAAAATGTGCTTCGTGTTTCCGCCGATATGAAGTTTTAAAATAATACATATAGTGCACAAATGGAACCTGATAATTGTGCAACAGGTCAAAAGTGATTCGGGGGATAACTTAAATGAGTATGAGTCTCATACTTGCCCAAAGTGAACAGAAGAACCCCATTAACTTTTGAAGTTCTTATCAGGAAAAAGGGATATTCTCAAAAAAAAACTACATGCAATTAAAAAAAAAAACAGGAATCACAAAAACAGTTTGTTCTTGTTTAAAAGTTTAAAAAGGAATAAGTATTTCAAGGTTTAACAAGAAAAAAACCATTCTTACAATATCTTGGTCGTAATTACAAGAAATTCTTCATTGAATTGTAGACCATTCATGCAAGCAAAAAGAATACCTGTCCCACCCTCTTGAGAAAATAAGTAGAATCTTTGATGTTTACTTAAAGACTCTTCTGTTTGTTTGTTGTTTGTTTTATTTAATTTACAATGTTTATATTATTTTAATTCTTCTGAAAATAATCTTCACACTCTTTCACGATTTTGAATTGTCCAGGATGCAAAATTATTAAGGTACTGACAATGAAAAT
>JAODFY010101391.1:0-11635 GCA_027580055.1 Paracaudina chilensis | reverse complement strand
GGGGGGGGGGGGGGGGGGAAAGGAAAGGGGGAGGGGAAAGGAGAAAAGGAGAGAGGCGAAAAGGAAAGATGCACAAAAAGGACGAGAAGGAAAATAAAGAAAGAAAAAACGCCCAGAACGGGGGTTCAGCAGGAAATGGTTTAAAGGCATTGTTTCGAGCGAAACTAGAAATGTATATAAAAGTGGGGGCGCTCTTCATATTTAGCCGCTGACTGGTAGAGCAACATGGCGCATTTGCTATTGCGCAACTGAAATATGTTAGCAAAGGCAAAAATGAGCTGAATTTACTGTTTTCTAGCTAATAATCACTGTTACTGATATGATGCCATGTTGGGTGAGTTTTGTAGAGTGGATTTATGTTATTTATTGACCAATATGTACCATGGGTTTCGTGATATGAACAATTTAGATACACGAACGCTCGCTTGTCAGACTAGTATAGGCCTTAGTGTACGTAGACAACGGCGTTGATTTCAGAATTAGCTTTCTTGGGAAGGTCATTAATTTGTGTTGTTTACAGAGTTCTGTAGGACCTAAATTATGGGGATTAGTGGTATCTTGTTCAGAAAATATTACCGATTTATTGTAGTTGTAAGAGTGTTTTGAGAAATGTGGGATTATTATGATCTGCAATGATTTAATACATGTTTATGATTTAGTTTTTATCGAAATAGACCTTCGTCCAAGACACGTTACGTAGCACGTTGTTTTGAAAATATGGATATTCATGAGTTAGATTGAAGTTGGTTCAGTTTTCAGCAGCGAGTTTAAGTTGGACTGTTTTTTGATACTGCAGATTGAAATTAGCAACAATTATGTGTTTTCATCAATTCATTAGGATTTTTAGTGTTTTTAGGGAAATCTGTTGTTAGGAATTTAACATGTTTGTATAAGATGTTGTTGTTTTGGTTGCATGTATTTATGACGTTGTTAATTGTATTACAGGATTACTGAAACCGATTGTACTGTATACTGCTAACCCTTGTGTGACCGTGACCCACATCGGTGATAACTGTTAATCTGAACTAGTTGTAGTTACATCCTGTCACAGTAGTAAGTGTAGTATTGTATGATTTTAAACATGGGTAATAACAGTTATACTATTGCAGGACGCCATTTTGGATTTCTAATAAGTGTATCGGGGGCGCTACACAGTATATTGTTGAATTTTCTGTATTTACTGGTTTGTAATAACTGAATTGGGGCGCTATACCGTTATGAAAGTTTGCTATTTACTGATTTGTAATAACCATCGGGCCATTATAATATAAATAATATTGTAATGGGACGAGGCAAGCTTCAGTCATGCCAGTTTCAGAAGGGTATAATTGGGTTTCTTAATTTAAGTATGATTGATTAATGTGTGTTTTTCTATAATTTCAAGTTCATCCACTCAAAATTGCCTGTTATTCATTCTTTACAGAATTGAATGGTGATCATTAAACCGATCTCACATACATTAAGACTGGTTGTAACTGCGTACCTTTTCTTTGACTCTATCAACCCTTCCAGGCATGTCAGTAATGCAGTGGCCCAGTATGCAAGGGTAGGCATAAAATCATTGAAATGAATAAAAGATAAAAAGGTTTCTCGATGGCCATAATTTTAAACAGTAGGGGGGCACCCACCTGTAGGGAGAGCAGCCCTGTCGTGGTGCCGCCTTTGTATTGTTTTCTCCCAAAACAAATTGGTGCCATAATTTCAATAGAGTTCCATTTGAGGGATTTTATAAATTTTATGAGCATTTAGGAAGATTTGACAAATTGGCCTCATTCGTCGTGGGATAAAATTATGCATGCCGCCCCCATGGGTGGTGCTAGGTTTCCCCCGAAGGGGCTGGATAGCCTCCTGACAGTGGGCTAGAAACTTACATCATAGTTTATCTAGCAAAGTTCCGTAATGTAAGAAGGGAGGCCGTTTGCACAGAGTGCCCTATAGCATATTTCGCATAAAACAGGATAACAAGGACAAAGACATCCGCGAGGATGTTCTCAATTATAGGCAAAAGTATAAATTACTAACTACTGTTAGAAAATGAAAACTTTTTTGGGTGAAAATTATAGCTTTGTTTTACCATGCCTGTATGCATAACATATTGATACGTATGTATGTGTTGGAAATTCAAGATTGTGAAATGTTTTCTTACATTAGGAAGATATCATGCGGAACGCAAGTCACGCAAATGACCCCCCAAAAACACAATTTTTTGTGATAATTTGTTTCTTGATATGCCAAATGATGATAGCTTCCATTCCTATTTACAAACATTATTGTGCTGAAAGCTCAGTGAGGCTGTAGCCTGATGTGAAAAAAAACATGCATGGGTGCATATCGCACTGCCAAAAATTGTTGCCTTTTGTTTTGTACATGAGACAAGTTCGAACTTTGTAGGGGCGGCTGAGATGCACCAGCTGTTGGGGACAGATTCAGATAGGATAATTGGCCAGGAGATTAATGTTACATCTACCTTTAATATAATATAATGATTATAATATTAAAATATTTGGCCCGGTGCTGCCCCCCAAAAAATCATAATTTTCTCTAATGTGAGGGGGAGGGGGTAGGCCATCCACCAACTGGCTACATGAAACTTTACCAAAACCGGGACAAAAATTTTATTTTGAAACTGCCTTGACCAGAAAAATTGGCTACGTGCCTGCGATCAAGTTACCTGATAAAATCCTCAGTATCAGAAGCTGCTTTGGCCAAATTCCTAAAGACGATTCTACCGCGGTCGATAAACTGAGACTGCTCATGGTTTACAGCAGTGAATCCGTCCAGTTCTTCTGGTGCTGGCTTGGGTAGAGACTCCCATGTGTTCAGCGAATCACAGAATGAGATGTAGTCGCGGAGATACACTGACGTCGGATGGAACAGCGACTGGAAATTACCAGGCAGCCCTGGGAGTACATCCTGTTTTTTTATGCAAACAAATATATTTACAAAATAAAGAAAAACTATTGTTGAAGGGGCTTTATCGTGAAGGCAATTCAGACTTTCAGGCTTTGCTAAGCTGATTGGTCTGATTTATAGTACTTTATTATTATACAATTAAATTCTATGTACATATAATTCCCTAATGCATGTTACAGTGAGGAGTGAGTGTTTAGAATTTAGAAGTAGTACCAGTGTTAAATGTTTGTCCATGTTTGGTCGTCATGACAGTACTTGTTAGACACCTCCATGAACATGTGAAGGCAAAACCACAAACTGGCAGGCAAGATCACTGGCAACTAATCCCTGTTCCCGACTTAGTTTGTATAGCTCAGGGGTGCATGTGGCTGGCTGTACTGGGTGATAGAAATGCATGATTTCATTTTCAGAAGCTGTTTAGGCCATATGGACCACCCAAAGGCAGCCCACACATACTGGGGTTTGTGTTGTTAATGCTTTGCAATACTATTATAGTTTTTTATTTATTTACTGCTAAATCAATTTCTCACTGAACTGAACCCACTATAATGCATGCCAACTGGAACTTTGCTGTGTGAGTTTCCATGTAATTTTTGGTTGCCAACGACCTACGGGAGGTTGTTCTTTGGAGATCCTTTAATAAGTTTTGGTGTACAGATGCCCCAGTGTAATAACAATGACAGTGAGACACTTATGCAAATATAGATGGCCTAATTCACTTGGGTGGTTTAGATTTTCACAGTGAAGCCCTTTTGTGATATGGATAGATTTATTTCTAGTGTTAATTCTATGGTCACTGTGAAGTGGTTAGGCCATACGGACAGCTTTGCCTTTGCAGATTTGCCTTTTCACTTATGAGTTCTACCGATTCCATCCATCTTCCTGAGCTATTGACAGACCAACCCATTGAGGGCCCATAATGGGTTGGTATATCTTAATGCTAATGTCTCGCTGGCCTGGACCCACCACAAGGCGTGCCAACTGAAATATGTATGCATCTGTAACATTACATATCTATAGAGGGGGGGGGGGACATTAACAGACATGGGGCCATTAACATGTTGTATTTACATGAAGTATTAAAATTAACATGGTTTCCAAAGTAAAAATAAAATTCATCTCCCTATGGCAGTTCTCATTATAGATCATCTATAATCAGCCCCTGGCACCGTGGCCATTGGATTTCTGAGGCTTCCCTTAGTTACTTGGCAATTAGGCATGCACTGGGCTTCCCTTAGTTACTTGGCAATTAGGCATGCACTGGGCTTCCCTTAGTTACTTGGCCAATTAGGCATGCACTGGGCTTCCCTTAGTTACTTGGCAATTAGGCATGCACTGAGCAATACATTGGGTTATCATCAAACCTCTTCACTTGCGCTGTCTTCAGCAAGTCTTGCAGACAAGGCGACAACGATGTTGATGAGTAACGATATCACTGAAGAAGGAATGGATCGGAGATCAAGTTCGCCGTGACTCAGGCGATCACGTAGTCGCGGACCATCGGGATAAACAAGAAGATCGAGAAGCATTTCCTGAAAAGAGATATATATATGATATTTTAGTTCATATATATAATTAGAGCTCTAGGCATGTAATCAGTGGTCCAATGTTTTAACGAGTGAACTGTTGTTGCTATGACATAGTTCAGATATATAATTAGGGCTATATGCATGTAATCATGAAGTGATTTAACCATTAGACCTAGGCAGAGCCCATCTAACCATAGCTAATTTTTTAGGTAAACACACCGTCCTCCTGGGAGGTGTGAACTACTTGAATAGCCAACTAAAGTATGTGTACATAATTCACTCATACATGTAACACTGTTTGGTAGTCATGACAGTACTAGTTAGACCCTATAGCTCCAAGAACATGTGAATGCAACACCACAAACTGGCAGGCAAGTCGCTGTACTGATCCTTATTCCCCGACTTAGTGCCCACAACTCTGGGATGTGTGACTTTAAGAGAGCAGATTTAGGTCATTTCAGTCACTTCATCATAATTGAATGTGCAGGTTACAATGCATACAGCATGAAAACGTTTTGCTTACCAGAATATGATCTCCGATTAAATATCTCAGCTTGTTCTCTGAACCGTCTGTTAGGGTGTTTGATAACATCTGTTATGAAGAGGAAATTTATTCATTATACCATGCACTTTAACATAAACTGGAAGTGAGAAAATTAATTAATCATAGCCTTACTTCTTTGCAGTTAAAACAATGCAACAAAACATTCCTTTCAAACATGAATTCCATGTTGGCAAAAAAATTTGTGAACAGAACATTCATATTTAGAAAACATTTACATTTCATTTACATTCTGATCGATCCCCCTGTCATATATATATAAATATTGTGTGCATTGAACTGTTAAAATGATATATTTTCAAATCTTTGGTTTAATATTATATCTTCCCTCTACATAAAAATTATGAAATATCAAGGCATGATCAGATCATCATTTTCGATACCCATGTGGAAAAACCTATAATTAAAGAAATTAATTTTGGTGAAATCTTTTCAAGAATGACAATTCGTTTGTTCGAATTCGGTTTTTGACCGAAATGCTATGCCGCAAATAACTTTGGTCACAACTGGACCCCACCATTAGGCCCTAGTTCAATGGTAAATGCTGAAAACACTGTGCAGGGAGGGATTGTGATGATCACGCGATTTGATAAAAAAAAATTGCAGTTGAAACTAGCGTACTGTACATCTGTCAAAATACGCAAATCTTGTATTCCCCTTCTTATTTTCCCCTACTTGATCTGCCTTACAGTTTCGTTTAACGTTAACATTTCAAATCATGTGGCATGGTAGCCCATACACAATTTCATGAGGGATGATACTAGGCATCTAGTAATACAAATATCAGTAACTTGTTGTATTAATATATGTAATCTTAAGTGCGCGATTGGGGCTTCACCCAACACAACACATGCTGCAATCAAAGCCAATTGTAAAAAAGTAACTTGTACGCAATAAGTGAGTGCCATGTCGGACTAAAATATATTTCAAGCCAGTGGCGACACCAAACTTGAAGATCTGGGTAGGGGCAAGTAGGGGCAATTGAAATTTTTGGGTGGGAAAAGTATCTTAAAACGGACATTCAGTAAAAAACAGCATAGCTCTTCATCTATCATGGGATGCCGTTTGAGAAACAAATCCTCTGAGACTCCGCAGTCAACCATCATGGTATGTAAATTTTATGGCTATTTTATAACAATATGCATGCAATTTTGCAAGAAGTTTGATAATATTAGAAAATGGAAAGTACCATTTTAGAAAATGGAATTTGATAATTTAGAAAAAAAAAAAAAAAAAACTGTAAAATAGAAAGATGAATACCGAAGTCAAACCATCACACTGGGCTTAACATGGATAACTTAGAGACGACAAGAAGGTGCAACATAAATTTTTAAGAGGTATGCAGACATTCAGAGAGATTTTAATGTCTACTCTGATTCCCCCTTTCCTCAGCCCCTTATCGGACCCAATATAGCAGTAAACAATAATAGTCAAGCGGAACTCTGCGCTCCTGTGGACACATCCCCACACAGCCCCGCTCCTCCCCCTCCCCCATAAGACTTCTAGTATACTCTTGGCAAGAAAATAAAGGAACTGAAAAGTTTCAGATAATGACAGATATGACAGAATTTCAAGTAAATTTTAAATTTACAGGTGAAGCACACGACAACTCCCAGATAATGTTATGATACGTAGATAAAGCACATAAACTGAAATCATAACACAGGTACATCGCATGAGAAGAAAGTACTCATTAGCGTAAAGGACCAAGTTTCAGTTGAGCCACAGTCTAGTAATCTCAGTTTAAAGACTACGAGGTCACCTAATTGCATAAATGGATCCCAGTGTTTTCACTGCCTTGAATTGAGGAGGGAAGAAGAAGGGACACATTATGTGTAAATATAAGCCTCAAAATCCTGTTGTATGGGTCAATGGCCGGCTCTTTTATGCTAACAGTTGTTTTGGGGCATGCACAGATCCTAATTTGTGTTAGGATAAGTAACCTTTGTGTGTTAGGATATGTGGCCATGACTACTACACATAATCAAACATTTAACTGGTACTGCTTTCAAATTCTAAACCATCACTCCTCGGTGTTACATGCCTGAGTGAATTGTGTACAAAGACTTTAATTGGCTTTGCGAGCAGTTCACACCTCCCAGGAGGACCATGTGTTTAACTGAAGGAGTAGCTTTGGTTAGATGGGCACTGCCTAGTTCTGATGGTTAAATCACAATATGCAACACTTACCTCATCAAAGGTTGTGAACAATGTTGAAGACTGAAAACAAAACAGAAGTTGTTATTAGAATTAAAGGCATATTGCAGTCACAACCGACATCAAAGCTATGTTATAATATATTTCTTTACCTGAACATGAAAAGTTACAAATTATGACATCCGATGACCTCAAATGACCTTGGACCATAATAATTGGCTTCAAATAATAACTATGGTAAATCTATCAAATAAATAACAAGAATAGTTTATTTTTGGAGATATTAACACTACAAAAGTTTTCATCTGACCTCTGATGACCTTGGACAACAACCAAAAATGTTGGCTAATTTTGTCTTATGAAGTATTGGGTACATGTTTTTTTTTCAGTATTTGACCTATTATGACCTTGGATGAAAACCCCAAACAATATGGATGTTGACCTCACCAAAGTAATTACCAAATATGAGCTTCATCTATTAGTTGCATTTTCAAGATGTCATGTTTACAAGATTTTTAGTCTGACTTTCGATGACCTGTTATAACCACGGACCACCCTCAAAATTAATAGGATTATTGTAGTCACAAAGGAAAACATGTGACCAAATATGAACTCATTTTATCAATTGAAAAAAGTTTTTCATGTTAAAGTTATCAAGTTTACAAGGTTTTCAGTATTTGGCCTCTGTTAAGTTCTTGTACAAGGAACCTACATGCCAAGTATGAAATTGATATAGCCTGAAAATCGTCAGGTACCAGCTTTATAGACAGCATTATAGACACACAGATACATACATGTGCACCATTCATGTATATGGGCCTCATGTTATGTGAGTGTGCCAATTTGGACCGGTCCTCATTTGTTTGAATACTTGATATGGCAGTGTCTGAACAGGTCCAAGTCCTCTGTCAGTAGGCTATATAAACATGACATTGAACACACACATCAAAGGGTGGCAGCAGACTGCTTTAATAAGGTTGCCTGCCCATAGCAACACCAAATGCCAGAGAGATTTTGGGGGATTTTTGTCCTCAGATGTGTGGTGGTGGGTAGTTAATTTAAAATTAGAATAAATTAGAAACTTGCACAGGTATCCCTATGAAATTTCGCCTTTGGTGAATTAACAACAATGGGGTGTGCACTTCGAGGAAAATATTAGGCTTGGGCGATATATCGATATTTATAGTTACCGCGGTATTAATTTCTGTCGTTACTATATATAGCCATTCCCAAAACTGACAGTATCTTGATACGGTATTTGATACGGTAATTGAGAAATTAATGAAAATAAGTTGTTTCTTTGCTCCTGTGTTTTATTACATTTTCTCATGTTTTATTCTCATTTCTTTGACCATAAATCATAGCTCATTATATTCCTTTCATAGTAGCTCCCAATCAAGCCGACCGGCCCGCCCACCGTTACCAACATTTCACGCAATAACTAATAGGCCTAAATAATAACTGCGTAAATTGAATGGAGCTTGGCATATCCAGTCTTACATGCTATGTCACTACATAAGTTGTGCCAATGTCGAGGAGAGAAAATTGCTCTCCTGGAAGACTCCAGGAGAGCAAATGCCATTTGTGCTTTTGAGCCGTTTTTCTCCAGGAGTGAAATTTGAGAGCGTTGATTGTTGAACTCATTTTATTAAAATGAAGGCCTGATTATGTGTAAGATATTCGCAAACGAGCAGAGGAAACTCTAATCCCACCCCCTTTCAACAATAAATATACTTCTTTTAGAGAATATTATTGAACAGGATTTAACTAGCGATGTTTACATGCATATAGTTTACTTTACAACTGTAGAGGGTAGTTACGCAACAATTCTGTGAATAACGTCATTTTCCGCGATCACAGATAAATAATCTATCCTGACTTTGTTGATTAATCGAAAGGATTAAATGCAGTAGCTTGCCACTTATAGTTGATATTGTTAAAAGAAAGAAAAAAAAAACACTTGCAATCTTTTAAGAGATTTAAAAAATAATTATAGTAGGATGGCAACACCACCGTCCGCGCACTTAGATATGATGAAGCCTAGTATAGTCGTTCGCGAAATTGGGTATAATCCACCATATTTGTCTAATACACAGATATTTCTGTCATTACAAATTTACCGTAATTACTGATATACCGCGGTATTTTTTTAGTTAGCTTCCAATATTTGAAATTTTCAATACCGCCCAAGCCTAACCACCATTAACGTGCAGAGGGTTTTCAACGGTCGATGTATTTTTAACTCTCGCAGAGTCGCAGGAGACATTCCATGGCCCACAGGAGCTAAACAGAGCCAGATCCTATCTAAAATCACCCTTGTTTAATACAGACGCTTTCAAGAAGTTTCCGCCAACAACTATTTTGGCCAACTACCATTTCGGCCAACTACCATTTCTGCCAACCTGGGACATTTCGGCCAACCAAGCTGGTCAATTCGGCCAACCAGTTGGACGTTTCGACCAACATCTAAGAATGTTTCGGCCAAGATAGGAATATGCAGCAATTTTGTAATATTATAGCTTACCATGCGCAAGTATTCCCAAAAAATTTAACCAGGATTTGGACCAAGTTTACATTCGCATTTCTACAGTCCAGAAACTTGTTAAAAAAAGGTTGGCCAAAACGTCCAGGTAGGTTGGCCGAAACGTCCAGGTAAGTTGGCCGAAACGTCCAAGCAGGTTGGCCGAAATGGTAGTTGGCCAAAACGTCCTGCTTCCATACAGACACTTCCATTTTTTTAGCATATATCACACTTATATTTAATGGATGGACACATCTCTTAATCTCTACAAGTATAAAATCACCTTTTTGCTCAGGCACAAGGAAGCACACTCCTCTAAGTTGATCTGTAGTCTCTGGAGCTTTGACTTCTCTCCGCATCTCAGACAATACTCCAAGTTGGCCTCTGACAACAAATCTGGCACAGTGTTGGTCTGATCTGAGCTCTCCATTGTCTGAAGAGAAACAAATGGTGGATTTTACTTCCAAGCAGTTTCCAAATTCAAAGTGGAACTAGGCCTACAAATTATTTCCTTAACTCAGTAGGCTATACAAAGTAACCAAAGTTGCGTTCTCGCAGTTACTGCGGATGACAGGCGAATGTGTACTAATAAGTAAAATATAAAGCAGCACAGCTGTTGTAGGATATTGCGCGCGTGTATGGTTGGCCATGTGGTTCATAATCTGGTTCATAATGTGGTTTTTAATATGAATGTTACGCATCAAATAATAATTTGACGCGTATAATAAGTAACCAATCAGAATCCCTTTATAGACGTAAACTAATATTTGTTACGCGTTGCATTAAGTTTAAACGTCCAATAACTTCTGTTTATGCGTAGGATTATTTTAATGACGCGTTACATTTAAGTTGTACACGTCCAATAACTTTTATTACGAGTAGCATGGTTGACTCCCATCCGGGTGGAGTTACCTGGGGCGAGTTGGTAATGGGGCGACTCGAGTATGAGCTGTAAGTTGTAAATGTAAGGGCTACTCTTTCCCCTAGCATTTGACTGTATAACATTGTCGTTAGGCCTAAATTTTGGGCTTATGCGCTAACTGTTGCCTAAGTTTACGTGTTAGGCTAGGCCTTGCCTATATCCTAACGTTTGGGCTTATCATTTATCGTATTAAGCTTGTCCATGTTCGTGCATGATGGATTAGAACTTACCAGACTATTTAAACACATAGCCTAAATGAGAAAATGAATGCGAAACCGCTTCAAGGCTGGACATTCTGCTCGTTTCTGGCCACACTGCTTACTACTACTAGTGCTACTTGCTATGTAAGCCAGTGTCCAATTCCAAACACCGGTACGGTTGGACAGGCTAGGCGAAATATAATTGCGCTCAGAGTGCATAGGTAACATACGTTAGTACTAGCCTACTTACACTACAATATAAACACCAAGAAGCGTGGTTTCAACGCTGCATGAACGTTTCGGGGTTAGGCGGATTTTACAATAATTGTATACCGCCACCATTTTTTAGGCTTTATAAAGTTTACCCCCCTTTCAAAAATGAAATTTGAAAAGGGTACTGAAAATATACTGAAATGTGCGCGATACAGTGGATTTTAGAAATATTAAGTAATATATAATATTTAAAAATATAGAATAAAAATAAAAATGCAGTTAAGGCCATCAATATCCTGATCCGCCACTGATTTAACCATGTTATCCAAAAGAAGATTATTACAGTGTTAAGTTTTAATGTTGCCAGATGCATAAAACCAGAGGAATAAAATGTAAAAATTATTATCTCAACAATAAAAATGATATTGACTTTCACCATTGAGTGTGTTTTTGCAATACAAGCCATTTTTGGTTCCTTGCGGTAGCAAAAGGAACCTATGTAGTCAGGTTGGCGTATGTATGTGTGTGGGTATGTGTGTGCTTGTGGACGTGTTTTGCAGCAGGTCCGAGGACTTGAACAAAGGAATTCCAAGTCCTCGGAAGACGAATTCAATAGGA
>JAODFY010101280.1:0-11635 GCA_027580055.1 Paracaudina chilensis | reverse complement strand
TCAGCTGAATAACTGGGACACCCTAGGATGTGATTCCTGGTTGTAGATTTATAGTCAGCTGAATAACTGGGACACCGATGGATGTGATTCCTGGTTGTAGATTTATAGTCAGCTGAATAACTGGGACACCCAAGGATGTGATTCCTGGTTGTAGATTAATAGTCAGCTGAATACATTTGGAAATGTAAAACCGTTATCTTTGTGTCACACAGATACAGTTTTACCTATTTAAATTCATTTTGTATAAAATGTACACATTTCTAATCAAAACCTGAACAATGGTAGTATAGTTTTGAACCTTTCTTTTATGTGATGTGGTTAATTTGTGTTAATATTTGTGAAAATTATAAATCTTATGCCCTTTAACAGACCATGCACAAGTTTTTTCTCTGAATGTAAGAATTACAACAAAATACAATCATTCCCCAATTCCTGAAAGAGAAAACCTTACTTTTTCTTAAAGGTTGATGCCTTCTGTTCATGTTCTGCTTTCTTTGATCTGGAAGAAGCAATTGAAACAATGGCAAACAATTAACTCACCCCAAAATCAATTGCTCACTCTAGCTCGATCCCCATGAAATTTTTGATTGGTCAAAACCCCATATATAACAACAAATGGGCTGACCAGTCTAGCAGATTTTTAGCACATTTTCAGGATTAGGGTTTCCTAACTTTTGCCATTTGGGAATGAGAGTCTACATGTAGCCTTTAATGAGAAAATCACTGTTGCTGTTTAGGTGTGTTTAATGGGGTTATGTCAATGTTCTTGGGTATCGATGTTTCTGGGGTTGAATGCTCCCAGGGTTGAATGCTCCCAGGGTTTGAGGTTCCCAGGGTTCAACATTTCCAAGTTTACTTTAGAATACCCCCTCCACCCACCCCCCTCAACAAAATTCCATTGCATTAGCTGTCAGACTGTCACTATTACCTAAGCATGATGACACATTTTAAAGGAATCCCTTAAGACTTTTTTGTTCTAGATGTTTTGTATATATCATTATATGAGTACATGTACATCATTCTTTGTACACACTATGGTATACTCTCTGGAGTGGGAATAGCGTTCTAAATCCTGTTATTATTATTATTTTTAGTGGGTGAAAACAGCAAATCAAGAGCAGTCCTGTACAGTAGAAGGCATGGAACACTAGAAACATTAAACCTTGGAAACATCGAACCGTAGAAACATTGGACATTGGAAACATTGAACCCTAGAAATATTGGACCTTGGAAACATTGGATACTGGAAGCATTGGACCTTGGAAACATTGGATACTGGAAGCATTGAACCTTGGAAATATTGAACCCTAGAAACATTGGACATCAGAAACATTGAACCCTAGAAACATTGGACATCAGAAACATTAAACCCTAGAAACATTGGACATCAGAAATATTGAACCCTAGAAACATTAGACCTTGGAAACATTGGATACTGGAAGCATTGAACCTTGGAAATATTGGACCTTGGAAATATTGGACCTTTCATCCACAACACTGGAAAATCACCAATTCTGGAATCATCAAACCTTTCAATCATCTCCAACACTGGAAACATTGCCTACTCTGAAAACCTTGAATACTGGAAACATTGAACCTTGGGAACCCTGAACACTGTGTTTCATTGCATATATGTCATACAATATGTTACAATAATACAGATCATCAGAGGCAGCAGTGATATAGATATATATATATATTAGGATGGGAGTCCCTGGACTGGCATTCAGGAGTCATAGGTGCTGGTCTCTGTGTGTATTCTCCATCAAAGCTGTGCTGCAGTTGTTGATGGGGGTTGAATTGTCCGCTTCAGGTAGTTCGGCACGGCCGTTGCACAGTACAGCTGCAAGTTGCTTCCAATTGAGATTTTTGAGAAAGTGGTCACATGAGGACGTTAAATGGCCATCCCAGAGCAGGATGGGTTCCACACATGCCTACTCGTTATCACCTGAACACTTGGGTCATTCATCCACAGTAATATTTGGCAGCCTGGGTTATCTGTGGTACAGGGTCATTTATGAGGACTGATATGTCCTTCCTGACCTTTAATCTACCAAACTAAATTAAAGTGTATTTCAATTCAAAGTAATCTTTGTAAGAAACTTGGGTTTAATATCAGTAAATTAAGAGTGTAAGATTAAATAATAAAATACCACCTGGTTAAACTGCTGTTAGATGACTGAAATACTCACGCTGCAGGGTCTATATCCAGCCTGTCAAAGAGCCAGCCATTCTTCTCTTTTGGGGTTGGTAGCAGTGATACTATCACAGGGGATCTCTTACTGTTTAGAAGATGATATACATCATAGAATTAATTGAGTCCTAACCTCACAGATAATGTCATGCATGTAACTGTATGTCAACAAGGATGATTTGTAACAATTAATGCAATGAAGGCAATAGCTCCACATAGCCACAACAAGATCACCAATAGTACAGTGGCTCCACATAGCCACAACAAGATCACCAATAGTACAGTGGCTCATACAGTTAATTTAAATAAAGCCTCTGGAAGCATTTGTGATGTCATAATTGGGTAATTTTCTTAAAATTTTCTATCTATAGAATCTACCATCAACAACCACTGTGCAAGGCAATTCTCCAAAAAAGAATACCATTTTTATGATACCATTAATAACAATGGATAACAAAGAGTTTCACAGCTCAACTGCACCAATGACATCATTAATTTTTCCAGATGCTAAATTAAATTGAAAGGAGAATTTAAGCATTTTCAGATAATGACCCCAAATGTCCCCTCAATGACCATTGACCCAAAATTCCTGGAAACCACTCATGTTCCCATACCCAAGGACAGATGATTGCATTCAAATTTAATTGCAAGCAAAATCCTCAAAAGAATCACTGTAATTAAAACAAGTGGATTAAAGAGGAATGTAACTTTCCCGCCAATAGTGATACCACAAATAACTGTAATTACCACAAACACATTTATTCCTGGAAGAGATGGATTTTGAGCATTTTCAGATAATGCCCTCAGATAAACACATGACCTTTGACCCTAATTTTTTTTACCCTAAATGTTCTAATACCCAAGACCCAATGCATCCATGTTTTATTAAAATCCATGAAAGACTTTAAAGGGAAACATTACAATAAAGTAGTACTTTATGAACTTTGACCTAAAAATCATGAAAGCTGCAAATGTACTAATGCACTAATCAATGATCACAATGTGCTACTTTTGTCCACAATGATTTGAAGCATTTTGAACAAGTGTGGACAGACAGCTAGATAGACACCGCATGATCATATAGGCTCACCCAGCGTCACTGGCATGTGTCAAAAATGAATAACTTATGACAGACAGTTGGAACCAAATTTTAATGACACACTTTACAAAATATTTAAACCAATTTGTGACTGATCAGAACCATAAAAATAGCAAATGAGCTGACCAGTCTAGCAGATTATAGGTCAAGAATTGTTAACCTTTTGATGCCCAATGAATGAAGCCAGAGATTCCTGTTGTAATAATTGAACAAATAAATGTAAACAACATTATATACCCATGTTGATACATGTCCATAATAATGGCGATCCATGTTTCAATTAGTCTTTAAATTTATCTTTTAAATTTACGAATTTATTTAAATTGAATTATTGAAAGGTTAACTATAATTAAGAATATAATAATATAAATCACTTTTCCTTTTGTATTAATGTCCAAAAAAGTCTGAATCAAGTTCTAGTCAGTGACCAAATTTAAATTTAAAGAACTGTTTGCAAACTATAGAATCGTTCACATTTAATGGCAGTAATTGAGAATAATTTGAGACTATTGAACAAAAGCACTTGTTATTAAGATGTCACAATTAACAATTCAAGCAAATAGTATCATGGTTGTCAATCATTTTTACTCGTAATCGTCACCACCATAATATCGTTCATCATTATTACTTCACGCTAACAATTCAAAGCTTACTTACTTTACAATGCTTGTTATTGCTGGTCTTTTCCTGTAAATTGAGGAGAAATAAAAGTCAACAACGTCTGCAATGTGACATTCCATTAAAATTTCTGTTTAATATCACATCACATTATAATAAATGATTGACCGTAAATAACTGGTTAATAAATATATAATTGGTTATTAAGAGGTAGAAATTTAACTGACAGAAGTGAGTTTACTCAGTTTGATATTATTTTCTTATAATATAAATTGGGAATTCTTGTAGAAACCTGTACATAGCTTATACAAAATTCCCAGTTTTATATACACACATGCAAATCCCCACGGTGTACTATTGAGTTATGGCAACAAACTTGAAATAACTTTAATATCCTGCACCGGCAATGTGGTTTCGGCCAGTTTTTATCAAACAGAGATCAACAAATCTGTGATAGAAATTTGTGATAGGTCGAAGCACCATACATAACAGCAAGCTGTTCAGTGTAGTAGCTTTTTGGTTCTAGGACATCTCCCCCCGGGTCAATTCCCCACCCGGACAATTCCCCCCGGACATTACCCCCCTCTTTTCTCCTACACAAACCACTGACCCTAACCCCACCTGCCAATCATACTCAATTATCCGGGGGGGAAATGTCCGGGTGGGAAATGTCCGGGTGGAGGGAATTGTCCACGGGGGGAGGCATCCGGTCACAAGCTTTTTAGTTCATTAAGTGTGGTTTACCTTTAATTTACAAAGAGTACTTTGAGAATTATTTGTCAGTTAAGAAGCTGAATCTGCTTGGGTATGTCTATATATGTTCATATATTCATAGGGTTTTTCTTGTCAAAATGACAACCAATAATTCTTTTAAAAGTGACTTTAAAAGTCTTTAAAAAAAAAAAAGTCCTTACTCCACTTGTCTCCTCCTTTCAGCAGGACTGAGTTTGGCTTCTTCCAGGAAATGCCTCCTCTCAGCTCTTAAGTTATCTGAACCATCAGTCGGGGCATGTTTTATTCGTAGTGCTGGGTTGAAAACATCTGATCGTAACAACCTTGAACCCCATGGAATGAAAAGAAAACTTGAAAGCTAAAAGTTGTAGTTTTTGAGATAAGATTATAGGCTTAAGATAATTACTGCTACCACACATTTTATCAAATGCCCCCCCCCAAAAAAAAACCCAAAACCAGAGCCCAATGGCACTATGGTTCCTTGCGTAGGGTATATGACAATAACACATAATATTATCATAGCAAGTTTGGGCCCAAATGGTCCAAGTAATTGTGGTCCCACATGTACCCATTCCCATTACTAACCAACACTATAGCCAACACTTTTGTGGTCACAAATTGTTTTGTGTCAACCCCCTTGACATTTTTGTCCAGAAGGCACTTTTTGAGATCCGAATATGGTGTCGAAAATGTAAAAAATATGAAACTATAAAAGGGTCACTGGAGGTCAAACTGAGGTCTAAGGTCATCCAGAAGCAGGTCAACAATAAGATTGCATTAGCGTAACTCCCAACCCTAAAGGACATTTCGTTCCCGAGTTATAACAAAAATACTAGTTTTTTACCATTAATTGACCTTTGGTAAACTTGAATCACATGACCGTTAACACTGTGTTAGACCTTGGCACTGGGAGTTATTGCATTAAATGCCTAAAAATTAACTTTGAACTCATATAACTTCACACACAAAGGTCACCCCGGGGGTCAACACATTGATATTTTTTATCTGAAGGTACCTTTGAGATCTGAATATAGCATCAAAACTGTAAAAAAAGATTTAAAAAATTGTTTCTCCCCCAATTTTTTTTTTTTTTAACCATTAATTGACCTTTGGTGACATGGCCATTAAGTTTAAAAATGTTCCTTACCCCGTTCACAACTTGTCCCAAAATAGCAACCTTGTCAGACCTTGGCACAGGGACATGCATTTTTCATATTTTCAGTTTATTGACCATAACTGACCTTCGGTGACCTTTGCAGGCACCAAAAACAATAGGGCACACCTTCTCACTATGGTGGATCTATAGGCCAAGTATGGCTTCAATGCCATATTGAGTTAGAGCGGTCCCAAGGTCAGGCATCACAGACACACATGCACACCCGCATGCCAACCAGAACACACAGGTTCCCTGATAAAGCAAGGAACCAAAAACAAGACAACCGTGGTGTAAATCATGCAATGCTCTGGCGTTCCAAGGTCTACAGCTGTCCATACAACCCTTGACATATTATCATGTCATTGATAGAAATTATTCATCGTATTCACAAATGTCCATATTGAGGCAAAACTGATGCAAATATTTATAGCATCTCTCAAAAGTTAACACAACCTTCTTATTTTAGCCATTGTATTTAAATGAATCCATCCATAGTTGCCTTGCTATACTTTGAACAGGGTTCAGACAAAATGATCGGACAAAATAGTCCTTAGACAGCAGAAATGATGTGGGGAGCAGGGTTTGTCCAATATATTTTTTGTCTAGTATTACAAAGTCCCATGTTAATGTAAGTATAATTTTGGAGCATTTTAATTTTTTTTACTTCACTATATGTGGATTTTGGTGACATATTTGAACTTCTACGGGGCAGATTTTGTGATTGCAAATGTAGGTCATTTTAGGTTAGGGCTATTTGCCCAGTGGGCTACAATATGAAACACTGAACTTGCCCGAGGGTTCATTACTTGCCCCTGGGGCTGGCGGTCGGGCATGTGATTTGATTGAAGCCTGGTGTTACAGGAAAGATTTGGGGGGAGCTAACATTAGGCACCTTGGTATTTTGTTTGCTTACGATCTACGGTGAAATTCATGTCTGGGCTACGCAAAACTTGGCAGCAGTGTTGATATGTTTCCTACTCACGTTGAGAATGCATCTCGGAGCAATAAATGATGTCCTCGTAATGGATGTAGTTGTACCCGTTCATTGAGGATAGCTCTTCTTCGGTGAAGCCCATGATCTCCACGCCCCTGAAAGAGAGGTTTCCGATGCCATAAAAAACTTTTAAAAGTGTTACAACAAAAGATTGGGAAGATTTTGATGATAAATGTCACCAGGACCAGTAAACAAATCAACAAGGAACCACAACTTACGTAACACAGCACACAACTTCCTATGAAATACAACATTGATATGACACAAATATGACAATGATTCCTTTTACAAGCTGTATACCATCAGTGACTTAGCATTTTTGGAACATGTTGTTATTGAGATAATGTGTTTATGAGTGAGTTGTCATGTCACACACACATACCTGTACACACATTCCAACAAGTTTGTATAGGTTACTAATTGGCATTCTGTGTCGTAAACAATACGAATCAAATAATAATAGCACACCATGTGAGCCATGGATCCCAGTCATAAAGTAGTGAGTAACAAAGTTAAATAAATTAACTTTGTCATTAAATATGCAAAGTTATAAAAAAGGGTTCACCCTACATATTATATCATAACAGTGCTGTAGCTAGTAGCAGTGAGGTAGCAGAGGTACTCACACAAAACAATGGGGATAATCTGGGGATAATCTGGGGATAAACATGACCCACATATATCTGACTTAACAACTTAAAACCTCAACCCATATATATCTGACTTAACAACTTAAAACCTCAACCCATATATTGCAAAACATTTTGTGTGATCAACGGACATTCCACATCAATATATCTACAGTATGGGAACTTTTACACAATGTCTGTGGTGCTACAAAACTTACTTGGCATCGAGTGACAATGGTTTGAAGTCCAGCTGGTGCTTGGTTCTGAATATCATGTTCCTGACATAGATCTCCATTATGTGGGGCTGCTGCATCGGGCAGGCCAGCGCGAACAGCCCCAGTTTTGAGGGCTCGACATCTGCAGGTATCCCATCATCGTCGCGAGCCCTCTGGCCGTAGAGAGGACGCAGCTTGCCGGTGATGTGAAGATTCTGATGGATCAAAAGAGGTTGCAATAAGTTGAGATGAAATTTGCCATTCCGATGGTTGAATCTGTTTTTTTTTTTATTTAAATTTTATCCCCTTTCATGAAAGGGATCTTTTTTCAAGTTTTGTAAAACGTAAATTCTGTTTTATTAATTTAATGTTTTCTGTGTTTTTCCATTTTATTTAAAAAATTATAAAACAAATCAAATTTTTACTTAATTTTTTGTAATATTTATTTGTCCCTGGGATTCATCTCAACTCAGGTTTTTGAAAAAAGCCAAATATTTCTTTTCTTTTCTGTGATACCCTCTCAATTCCATCGGTTTTGACAGTAACTTTTCCCAAACTTTTAATTTCTGTGATCAACTCCTCTGACTTCATTGATTTTTTTTCTTCTATTTTCTGTATCTAAGTGGTGCCTTTACCTTTCATGCATATTAATGATGGTATCATCACACTAGTCATGAGATGAAGCATACTAACCAAGATTTAATAACATGATTCCATAATTAACAAGAAATAAGCAGAATATATATTTTTTCAACATAAAGCCTTACTACTAATACACATTAAATTGCCTAAATTTGCTTCTCGTTTTCAAAAACATTTTTGCAGCTGTGCACAAATTTAGCACATGATGTATTGGAACAGTATGATCAAATTATCCTGGTCTGTAAACAATGGGAGCTGTTGTGTTAATTGTCAAGGCTAACTGAAGCCTTTAAATTATACAGGACAACCAAAGCAACAATTTTATGTGTTTATCAGACATTTTATTGTGCAATCGGCTATTTCTGAGGTATAACTGAGGTATCACACTCGTCATGGTATTATATATATGAAAGATGTATGGAGATTAAATTAAGGCACCAATTTTACATGATACAGAAATCAGAAAAAATCATGGAAATTGGGAGTTGAAAATCTGTCAAACCTCAAGTTCATCACTGAAAATAAAATAATTTACTTTTACACATACACCCGAGGTGAGAATCCCGGGACACACAACAATAAACAAGAAAACCAAGAGGATGTGTCATTCCTTGCCGGCTCATTTAAAAATTCTATGATTAAAAAAAAAATTAACTCCTTTCTGTCAAGATTATATTTCCATACTGTGAGAAAGCTACATACAATAATGATAAAAGTGATCTACATACCAACTATGAGTTTCATCCATGTTTCCCCTATAGAGTGGTTTTCAGCAAAGTTTCAATGTTTGATCCTTATTGACCTCATATGATCTTTGACCTCTTTCAGAATCAACAGGGATCATCTACTTAATATGAGGAACATATGTACCATGTAATCCAACTTGGGACTGCTGAGGTAACATGGTTACAAGGTTTCAATATTTGACACCACGTAAGATATTAATCCAACTTGGTACTGCTGAGATAACGTGGTTACAAGCTTGGCGTCACACACATATATATACACACACACACATGCGTGATCGCATAGATCAAGGCAAGGAATAAAAAAATCCATCACATCCAAAATTTGACTTAATTTATTACTAACTTTACACTTTTTTAGGTGGGGGGGGGGGGGATACAACTTTTGTGCGAAAAAGTCATGACTCTTAAAGCAAAACATGGAAAACACTAAATTTATCAAACAGTCGTCAACCTCAAAAGTACCTGGGGAATATTTTCACTACAAATCAAATAATTCTGGAGATGCTCCTGCTAACATTTTCACACAGTAAATATCTGATTTGGGGCCTTTCATCTTCCCCCAATTTTTTAGACGGATGTGAGCAAGTGTTAGAAACATGTTTTATCACTGATTATTACCAAAAAGCCGGACGACTCATCCAAGAGACATCGAAATCGACAGAAGAAGTTTCGTTCCAGAGAAGTCTCCACATCTGAAGATAAAGAAAAGTCAAGAGTAAAAACAATATTCTGATGAACAATGATTTTGCATTTCCATTCAACTAGGGCCCCATCCCATCAACTACCCCAGCTCTCCTCATCACCTCCATGTAGGAGGCGTATCTACAGAAAACAGCGCCTATGGCAAGGACTCAGATTATGCCCCTGTCCATGCACCATCTTTCCATATGATGACTTTACTGCCCCACGCCCCCTCCCCAATCCACTCTACACCTCCCCTCCATTAGTGCCTTGCCTTCACTGTTTCACTGTTACAGGGGCTACTATCATGAAGGTAGTTTAGATGAGATTTGGCCATTCTAGCAAAACTCAGATTTTCCAGTTCATGCTCTTCTAGAATTGAATATTATTTGATTGCACTTGTTCGGGAATAAAAATTAACTGGGATACTCTAGGATGGGAGCCCTGGTGGTAGATATATCCAAAGCTGAAAAATTGGGTTCTTCCTTGGCTTTGGAGTAGCAGTCCTGTTGGGAAAATTGGCTATTCCCGGTGCTGGTCCTTGTACCTCCCTGGCTGTTTACTTAGCTGTCGGGTCCCTCCGTTCCCTTGGGGTGAATTCGTCCCCTAACCGGTGTCTCGGGTTGCCGGGTCTCTCGGGCTACCTGCCTCCCTTTTCATCATCCTTGTGCTTGCCTGTATCCCAGTTTGTGGAACTGTCGGCTTCCTCTTGGGCCTTCAGCCTACTGGCTTCCTTGGCCATCCATCACACAGCTTTCTCGGATTAGTGCCTGCCAGCTATTAGGGCACGATTCTCATGCCCACCAGACTCCTTTCTCCATTTGCGGGCCTCCCACTCGGGCCTCCTGACCACTGATTCGGGCCTCCTGCCCACCAGCTTGGGTCTCCTGCTCGCCGGCTTCCAGCTATTAGGGCCCCCGATTCTCATGCCCACCGGACTTCTTTCTCACTTTCCGGGCCTCTTACCCGCCAGCTCGGGCCTCCTGCCAACTGATTCGGGCCTCCTGCCCACCACCTTGGGTCTACTGCTCGCCTGCTTCCTGGCTGCCAGCTATTAGGGCCCCTGATTCTTATGCCCACCGGACTTCTTTCTCACTTTCCGGGCCTCTTACCCGCCAGCGCGAGCCTCCTGCCAACCAATTCGGGCCTCCTGCCCACCAGCTTGGGTCTACTGCTCGCCTGCTTCCTGGCTGCCAGCTATTAGGGCCCCCGATTCTCATGCCCACCGGACTTCTTTCTCACTTTTCGGGCCTCTTACCCGCCACACTCGGGCCTCTTGCCAACCGATTCGGGGCCTCCTGCCCACCAGCTTGCGTCTCCTGCTCGCCGGCATCCTAGCTGACTGCCGACTATCAGGGCCTGATTCTCATGCCGTCGGACTTTGCCCACTGGTTTCTTCTCTGGGGTTTACTGAATAGCAGGCAGACAATTACTGCCACTCAATCTTACACCTGGGTGAAGAAAGCCTAGTGTCGAGAATGTGTTTTGCCCAGGGACACATATTGATCCTGGTTATACATTTTAACTAGACTTGGGCTAATTTTTGGAGCAAAGTACTTGTGACTTGTCAATGAAGTCACAACTATACACATATGGCAAGGGCAATGACTATGGGGAAAAAGAATGACCAGAATTAAGGGAGACACCCCCCCCCCTCAAAAAAACAAAAAACAACTGAGGCATAGGCTTTGCAATCCCATGCATAATTACAACCTGAACTGGCTAATTCTTATGTACTGTAAGCAGGGTACTATTATGTACATCACTCTTTGGAATGAAAATCCCAAAGTTCAAGGATGTGCCACAGTTTTCCTGGTCATAAGTTCTTTCTCTCTGCATATGTTTGTCAATTAGTACTCAAGACTGCAAAAGCTGCAACCTTGAAGAGCAGAAGCCGATATAATCTGACACACTTTACGGAGTAAA